>JAQFZP010000061.1:0-72810 GCA_034695745.1 Geophilus truncorum | reverse complement strand
ACTCGGCTGTGACGTACAGCTTCGAGAAATGGCGAAGCTGTTAGGACTAGATAAAATAAAAAGATTATTCGATATTATAAAATTCAATGGAGGACCTATTGGAACGTTTTTCAAATATTACAGGTACGAAACGAATCTGGACTGCTTTATTGTAATTTGCGTAACAACGCTATTTGCAATTGAATATTTACATGTCCTCAAAATTTGTTTTTAATTAAATTGTTTTGGTTTGCGTCTTTGCTTATTTACTTCTTTTTATTATTATTATTTATTTTCAGAATGGATGACCTTAAAGTTGGAACGTTGATTGGTGTAGATGCGTACGGAAACAAGTACTTTGAAAACAAGATGTACTTCTATGGTAAATTAAATAGTTAAGCACTGATTGTGATTGATCAAATTTTTAATTTTTGTTAAAATTTTAGGGAGAAATCGGTGGGTGGAGTACAACGAATACGTCCACATGGATTATGATGGGAGTCAAGTGCCACCGGAATGGTACAATGGAAAATTAAATAATTTTCATTAATCTACTCAAAATTACCGGGAAGTTAATTAAAAAATTGAAGAAGGAAAAATCTTAACCATCAAAGTTGTGAAAATAATTTTAAAGCTATTGCTGAAATTAATGAAAATTAATAACTTGGGAAATTTTAAAAGAAAATTATGGCATTAGATTCTTGTTTACGTTTGTAAATATTTTAATTTCATTAAATTAGGCACCGATGGCTGCATTACATGACTGACGATCCTCCTACTAAAGTTCCTCCAGTGCAGTACAAGTGGATGATTCCGCACGAGGAAAATTGGACCGGTACTAGCAAAGCGTACCAACCTTACAGTACAACTCGCAAGAAAATTGAAGAATGGGTTCCTCAAAAGAAAGCCTAGATTGTATATAATGCATGTAGTTTAAACGATCCTGCAAACGTATTAAAAATTGCAAATGTAAAATAGTTGAGTGAAAAACAACCTTTACTTGAAAAAAAATAAGTGTAATATTTCAGTGACAGAAAAATGAATAAAATGCGTTCAACTTAAAAATCTTGTAATTTAATTACCAGACATGACTAAATCTCAGACAATGAATGTGAAAAAAAAAAAAACGGAAAAAAAGTCAACTGATCCCTCCTGTATGGAAGTTTAATGTTGTTTCCGACGTAGTGCATTGTGGGATTGGAAATAATGGTATCTACTTTCAGGTGTAATTTTACAGGTAATTGTTCGGTTTTCAAACTCTGCTTTCTTTGTTAGATAGGTATTTAACATTTAATACAAAAATATGCAACTGAAAGTGACTAAGTATAAAAGTTAGAGAAACTGAAAAACAAAAAAAGGGGGGCATGCCCAGAACAAAATGGCTACGGGATTATTTACCAAACAAAGTTTGGCCGACTCATGATGGGAGTGAGTGAATTTAGCTCTTATCATATATTTTTAATAGATTTGTCAGGTTTAATCGTGTTTGGATTACGATGTTTACAATTATAGTACCTTGAGTGAAAATAGATCAGTTGGACTGAATATGTTTTAGAAAGTTAGTTTAGAAACTAAAACATAAAAAAAAGTCATCCTTAAGTGTCAGGTAACAGGTGAAAAATCTATTTTAAGATCCTATGTTCACTTTAAAGTACTTTTTACTTATCTCTCGCACGTGTAACCATTCATTTTCATTTTCATTGATATTCAAATACATCAAATCAAGTGTTAAAAAAAATCTTAACTCATATTTTTTTACAATTTTATTTTACAGATTTAATCAAACCAGTTTTATGATACAAAAATGAAGAAAATTAAAAGAAGACTTTCGCATACTTTTAGTAAATCATCACTCAAAATTGATGGTAGTTTATCGAGTTTGGCAGAGCCAGCAATACTACTTCCTGAAATGGAAAATGGGGAAATTAAATCAAATGGTAAACAAATTTCGTTTTTTTCCATGGGAAGAATTGTGTTTATAATATTATTTCATATTCTCAGGCACGAAATACGTAAAATCCGGCCGATTTTCAAAAGCAACACGGCGCTTGTCATTGTCCCATTCTAGAATCATAGACATAACCTTCAAAATAGGTAAGTAAAAAAAATTCCAACAATTTTATAAACTAGATATTCCATTACATTTTTTTTTATCGGTTTTGCTTTAATGCATCTTTCTTATGCAAACTAATGGCCTATTGTGCCAAGTATATATCATCTTTTCAAGTTGATATCACACAAGATATCGGCATAATTTCTTTATTTTTATCAATTTGAACTTTGAATTCTATTTCATACATATTTATTTATAGCCTTTGAATCACACATTACGTAAAATTCCACGTTTTGCGAATTTTCGTTTAAATGAGCCATGAATAACTATTTCCTAATTACACGAGATACATTCTAAATTTAAACTAAACTCGATATGATTTAATATATTACTCATTCATTTACATATAAGTATGGTACAGTATTGGCGGTAAGTAGACATTTGACATTTGACTCCATATTGACATCATCTATGTAGGAAAACAACAATTTATTTATGTACATTAATTTATATATCCTTTCATTAAAAAAATTAACGAAAACATATCACAACTATCGCCTTCCGGGGTAAAAAATGTGAAAAAATGAATAAAAAGCGAGAAATGATCCAATGCGTAGAGCATGTATGAATCAGCCCCTCTCACAGGGTGGGATTTAAAGCGCTTATCGATCATTCGCTCCTGGAGCTGAATCAGTTATGTGGAGCATGCAGTAATATCAAGCAAAGTCTTAGCAGTCTGACCTTGCTGGATCTCTCTTCCCGACTGCAGTTCGCTTTTTCCCACCCGGAATCGAGGCCCAAACTCGTGAATCAGCCCTTAACGGATACCTAAAGTCAACCTCGTTGCTCAGAAACATGTCGGAGAGGCCATCGAAGAAGTAGTGCGATGCGTTAGGCCGCTCGCTTGTGTTTTCTCAGTTCCTTGCTCGTGTGATTCAGACATGGACCTCAAAATCATACACAAGAGTAGCACATTTAGTTCCTTCAGCAGCCACAAACTCGGAAATTGGTTCTCAACGTTCGGCACCGCTCGTCGGAAGAGTTTTTTAAAGAATTCGAAAAGCCTAGGTAAGACGATCGCGAAGATTTCCCACTTTTATTTTTCTCCTCATTTTCCCCCCGTCGTCATGACGTGACAATGATTGAGGGATTCTGTCGAGTGTTTATTTTCGGGTCTTGTTTTCGCTTTGTTTTCACGGGTTTGTTTGGGAAAGGAGAAAATGAGGTGTAATTTAAACGGGTGAATCACGGGGTGGCGAAATGTAAGTTGATATCTCAACAACTGGTCAGATCAATTCGTGAAGCTAATGCAAACCTAACCTTCGCTCTGCAATCAATTTCATGTTTGTCCCAAGTGATATGTTGTGATTATCAGAAACAACGTGCAATTTAGATGATGAATTTATTCTAATAATCTTAACTGGTTCACGTCGTGTTGTTTCATACCTTTATTAGATTAAAATGCTCGAATGGTGAATGAATGAATGGATAAATAAATAATGCGCATTTTATGCCTTTTTTTTGTCCCCAGTGATAAACACCTGTGTTTATAGTGTGTTGTTTTTAGCTTTTCATGTTCAGTTACGTCTGTATAGGGGATGTGTGTAAATTGCCCCAGATGTAAAAGATGTTTGGTGTATAGTCTCGAGACCGGAAATGGTGTGTGTTATTGGGAAGATGGTTTTTGTAAGAGAGGTCTGCTGATGGGTTTATGTTCTGGCATGTGAATGAAGTTGTAATCTCAGATTGGAGTATAAAAGAGGAATTATTCTTTATTATTTCAGTGTTGGGGTCATTGTTCGAATGAGGAACACATTCATCCAATTTTTTCATGAATTAATGATAAAACTAATCAGTTAAAATTGTTTTTTGAGAAAGGGATGTTAACATTTCCGAGTAGAGACTTGTTTGTTGATAATTTATGTATTCATTGTTTCCTACAAAATGGCATCCACGTAACCGCGAAGTAACCATAAAATTCTTGGCTTAACTTTAAAGTTAAAAGCAACTTTTGTGTAAATTTTAGCGCGGTAATGGTCAAATCGCTTTAAAATCTCCATTAGCCGCTCGTTGCACTTCATATTTTTATGCTTTATGGTTTTTTGCTGTAAACAATCTCGTTATGATTCATTAACAGCTTTTAAAATTAATATTGAACCTGAGAAAATGTAACAACCGAGTACTTAAGACCTAGAAAAGAGATGAACCGTATCCTAACTTCGAAAAATATTTTTCCGGGCAAGTTTTTGTTTTTAATTTTTGTCAAATTATGGAATATGATGTCCTGCGTGTTGTTTCCCTCAATTGCTATAGTAGCGAAATAAAGCAAAGCAAACATTCGAGAGAAATCACCATTCGCTGCACTTATCATAGCTTTACAAAGTAGGGAGCGTGCATCAAGTTATTATTCCTATTTGGCTCTGTGCCCACAGGAAGTTATCAGCGTAATATGAAAAATATTCAAAAGTGATAGGCAGGTTCCTGTGAGATGTGTACCTGTACCTAGGTAACGCAGAATAAGCTGCATCAATTCACTTGGGAGATAATTTCCACCTTCACGATTAAGTCAACATGAATGTTGTCACATTGCGATTTCGCGTCAACGTCTGGCCTATCCTTAGTAAGATATTATTTTGAAGGAAACATCTGTTTTTAATTAGATTGCAGCTTTTTATTTCTACCTTTTCCCAAAATGGAAAATCGTGTTACATAATTTCATATTTTTATACATAAAATATTTTTTTTTAAATATTTTTTCCCCCAGACAAATCGAATAGTTTTTGGTGTGTAGGAGAGATTATTGATTTTGGAGATAAATTGATGTTTTTCTTTTTTATCTACCTGTCTCTGCAGGTGTAGTCCACGAAAATCCACGTATAGGTTCTGATGGGGAAAGCGAAGAAGCGTCAGGTGCATCGGATGAAATTACATCACCGGTTAAGCTTAGGCAAAGAAGCAGGAGATACAGTGAGGTATAATTATGAATAATAAACAGGTTTTTAATATGAAATCTTCATTTATTTCATAATTTTTTTTCTCTCGCAGCATGACATCAATAAACGGCTTTCTCTACCTGCTGATATTCATTTACCGGAGAGTTTTATTGCGAAACAATCCATTAGTCCTACATTGGATGGACCCTTGTCAAGAGCCACTCGAAGACAGTCTTTGGTACGAATCTGGAGTTGTAAACAAACATAAGTTACAGTTAAAAGGAACGATGTGATTTACTGTTTTTTTTTGGTAATGGTTCGGTCGTTTTATAAAATGCTAAGTTTTGATTAAAATGTTGAAAAGTGGAAGTTTTAAATTTCATGTATGGAAAGTAGCAAAACGATGGTCGTTATGAGAGCGATTAAATTTTAATGATGTCATTACCCATTGTGCAGATGTTCTTCTCGACTAGGAGAGAAACGAATGGGTCAAATCGACTGTTATAACGATGGTTGGTGTTCCGTCTTAATTTGTGTGACAGCGTGGGCTTGTTTATTGTAATTTATAGTCTTATACTGAGAAAATCTTAAATGATGTTTGTTTACCTTTTTTGTTTTTTTTTATATATTTTTTTGCTTTTGGTTTTTATACTAATTTGTTATTTTATTCTTTTTCAGTCTGAAATTGGATTTGGCAAGAGTGAAACTTATACGAAACTAGACAAATTGGGGGAGGTAAGATATTTATTGGCAGTATAAATGTCGTTTGAATAAATTAAGGTAACGGTATAAATCATTCAAGTGTTTCAAGTCAACTTTTGCACTAATTTGACAAGTTGTACCAAAGTAGAACAAAATGTGAAAATATTTGCGAAATCGATACTTTTTATACCGTTATAAAGATTGAATTACTTTTTCATTTTAATTTTATATTTTTTGAAATAAATAAAACACAATTAACATATTACCGATATTAAAATGATTTTTTTTTTCAATTCCAGGGTACCTACGCAACTGTTTTTAAAGGCAAAAGTCGATTAACTGATAATTTAGTAGCTTTGAAAGAGATCAAATTAGAACATGAAGAAGGTGCACCTTGTACAGCAATTCGAGAAGGTAAATATTTAGATGATAAAGTGAAATTAAATCCAAATAATTTTTTTTTTTTTAAATGTTTTAGTTTCGTTGCTGAAAGATTTAAAGCACGCGAATATAGTTACACTACACGATATAGTGCACACGGAAAAATCCTTGACTTTAGTGTTTGAATACTTGGTACGTCCGATCATCCCACGCTATTGTTATGAATTCATAATTGATAAATCTTTTCTATTTTTATCTTCAGGAAAAAGACTTGAAACAATACATGGACGATTGTGGGAATATAATGAGTATGAATAACGTGAAGGTATTTAATTTACGTCTGTTAATTGTATAATTTGCGATGTTGATGATAATGTTTGATCTTTTTTTCTCTCTATGACGTAGTTGTTTTTGTTTCAACTTTTACGTGGTTTGGCATATTGTCACAAGCGTAGGATACTTCATCGTGATCTGAAACCTCAGAATCTTCTCATCAATGAGAAGGGAGAACTGAAGCTAGCTGATTTTGGTATGTATTATTAATGATAGTGACGTGCTGAAACCGCAGAATTGATTTTTATTCCCTTGGTGATAAATTTTTAAAGATTTTAAAAGTTTTTTGAATAGCAAAAGAAACACTAAAGTGCCTGTAAAAGGTACACATAGGAACTGTAGCTTGCAATAATTGATCAGTGTACAAAGCACGTCTACTTTAGATGCTGCATAAAATCACAGCAAAAGTAGTATTACACTTCATTTTAATCAAGCTTTAGTAGCTTTTTAAATTGGATGAACTTTTAAATGTTCCCATTCCACTACAACATGAAATTGCGGTGTTTCTAGAACTGTGTATTCAAAATTTAAAATATACTTCTGCACGATCTCGTGTGAATGGTTTTTGAAGCTATTTAAACGAGACTGCAAGACACTTAAAACTAAAATTTAATTTTATGTTAAATTTTTAATGCAGCTAAAGCTATGATAAACTTTAAATTAAAAGATATATTAAAAATATTGATTTCTGATTACTTTCATAGGAATAGTGAATTAAAGTATCAAATATTTGCTTGATGTATAATATAATAGCTGCATTTAAAAAGTGGTTTAGTGATTTTTATTAATATTCTTAGAATTTTATTTATTAACTGAATTAATTTTTAATTGATTTATAATTTAATTTATTGCCGGGTAAAATGTTTATCTGCTGCTATTGGGTAATTGACCTAAAGCAAATAAAGTGATAATGATCGCTTAATTAGTTTTAGCAGATTACGGCTATATCAAAAGTGTCAAATTGCAATTTCGTGATCAATAACACCAAACAGATTTTTTTCTATTACTATTTATATTTACATTTATATTTTAATTTATTTTAGGTTTAGCACGAGCTATTTCAGTACCAACTAAAACATATTCTAATGAAGTGGTGACGCTGTGGTATAGGCCTCCCGATGTACTTTTAGGATCTACTGAATATTCCACACCAATCGATATGTGGTTTGTAAACGAGAAATAGGAAAATTAGAATTGTAAAATAATTATTTTCACATTCGTTTAGGGGAGTCGGATGCATATTTTTTGAGATGGCATGTGGCCGCCCATTATTTCCTGGTTCAGCAATTGAAGATCAATTAAACAGGATTTTTAAAGTTCTCGGTACTCCAGATTTTACGAACTGGCCGGGTATACGTAGTGTTGATGATATACCATACTCATTTCCAACGTATGAACCTGAGAGACTGGTCACCAGAGCTCCAAGGCTGGACGTCTTTGCACTAGATTTAATATCTAAGTTCCTTTGTGTAAGAAAAAAAAATCTTTCTAGTTGAATTGCAGTGATAAATTTATTTTATTTCAAATATCACGAGTAAACTAAAATAAATTTTACAAATTATTTTCAGTATGAAGCTAAGAAAAGGATCTCAGCTCAGGATGCAATGGTGCATACCTATTTTTCCTCACTAGGGGCAAATTTACATAAACTCCCAGATAGTAAGTAAAGCATAACTCGAAAAGAAAAGTCTGAATTCTCTGAAATAAATTACATGTCACCTGAAATCGTACTCTCAAAAGCTCTTTGTCGAATCCTTCTTGGCCAAAAATACAATATTTTTTCTTTTTTTTTCTTCTTCTTCTCCCCAATTGGCATCGGGCCACGAAACGTAATTGTACAAGGTTTTGGGCTTTGAAAGTGTCACAAAGAATTCAAAAGATAGAAAATATAAAATAAAAGCCATGTTATTGAATAATATCCTTCAAAGTTTGAAAAGCCGAAACCAGTATTATTATTATACTAATTAGAGAATGAGATTAAACCATAAAAATGTCAGGCTCTAGTGAAATCCATTTATTGCTTCCTCATTACATCCGTTCGGGAAAATCTCTCCCGCGAGTGACATTTGTAGTAATGGAGAAATATTTAATTTACAATTTGACATTAGCAAATGGAATTCAGATAAGATTGAGAGACAATTCGCTTTTCTCCATTTGATTGGTCTAAATCTCTTCACTTTTTTATTTTTTCAGCTGTATCAATTTTTACTATCCCAGGCATCCAGCTCAGCAAAGATCCTGGCTATCGATCGTCATCTTTCCCTATAAATCAAGGTAAAAATTAAGAAATTGAGTAATGTATGAATTAATTTTTTTTTAGGTAATTCTGTTTTACCGAAATTCGTTAAAAACCCACTTACTTAAAATGAAAATAAGATAAAACTTCCTGCTTGAGAAAAGGTTAAAAAAATTGGCGTGGAAAGCATTTGGTTCGCTTTGGGAATGTGCCGACATTTTTTTTTTCTTTTAAAGAACGTTTGGTGATTGAGTCGAAGACTCGAAGTAATGCGTTGAATAATTCTTTCAAATTTTCGTTTTGATGTTGTCGGTTGAGATTTTGATGATGTAATTTTTTTTACAGTTTGGTTTATTTGATTTATAATGGTTGCCGCATCGTTGGGTGTTTTATTGCAAAATTAGAAGGATTGTGGATGTAATAGAAAAATTCACACAACAGTTATCTGTTTGAAAAGATCACAAGAAATTGGTTGTGATTGCATTTATATGTCAACATTAATTTGGACAATGAGTGGGCTGAGATTTTGTCTTGGCCTTGTGCCACGACGACATTTGCTGAGACTTCCCTATTTGAAAACATGTTGCAAGAAGTGCAAGCATATAAATAAACGAAAGAAATGAAAGAAACTATTTAATTGTATAGTTTTATTGATCTGTAAACAGAAGTAAATTTTTCAAGTATTTGTTTTACAAATTAATGCTCTAGACGTTTTATTTATTTATTTATTTATTTTTTTTTTTTTATTTTTTTTTTTTTTTTAAGATTATTATAAATACCATTTTTCTAAGTAGTAAAATTATAATCAACTGACAAATCAGTTGTGCCTTTGAAGGCACTTTGCTCAAGTGCTTACTTTGTGGCTCACAGATAAAAAGATGAAATTGAAATTTATGATTTATGATGACCGTGAGCCTAGAAAGAGGGAATTGTTGGTTTATTGTTATAATTCAGATACAATAGCGCGCTTGTACTGCATTTCCTCTCTTTTGAGAGATTTGGGAAGTTTGATTTTGCATTCTCATTGACCTATTTGCAAATTATTTGACTTAATCCTTCTTTGTTAGACAGGAAGGAAATCATTACTCAGATATAAGCTGTGCCTATCTTGTCAAGAAACGCGTGCAAAACACGCTGAAAAAAAGTTAAATATAAAATGACGTTAAAGTATAAACATGATTAATTTAAAAATACAATATTATACAATAACAGATAAGTGCTTTCCAAATAAGTAAATATTAATATATTAGAGTACAGTGAAATTAGAAAAACCAATTTCCCTATCCATAATTATGAGTATTACCAGCTGGAAACAAAGATATTCAATTACCGCATGAGAGAAAAATGAACAAAGATATATTTAACATAATAATAGCCCCAACATGCTTTTTTGACGGGTTTCATTACATGCAATCGTATTGTCTCGAACTTGATGAGTCCGAGTGTATTTGATGGCTCAGTGGTTAGCACTTTTGTCTCCCAGAAGAACCCGGAGGGGCAAATGGAGGATCAGATAGCGTATCTTTTCTTAGAAGGGAAGCAAGCCAATTGGTCCCGAGTGTTTGTTTGCTGTTTACACACCACATATTACACAGAACCCTCTTAGCTTAAAGATCAAACGACTAGGAAATCGATGTAAGACCTAGAACGTTGACCAAGGCGCTCAAGAAAATAATAAATTTACAAGTAATTCCTGGTTTTTGAATATTAATTTACCGATTGCTCGAGGTCAGATGGTATTTACATTTGATTAAAAAGAACAAGATAAAAATCAGATACACAACACTCAATTTAAAATAATTACAGCTTATCTTTGTTCCAATTTTTAACCTTAGCATTGAATGGATAAGAGGAAATATCTCGAGATATTTGTTATTGTTAGTCATCTTCAGTACCGTAATACATTATTATCAGCCATGTATGAATGACATTTTATTTCCATCTTTTGTTTCGTTGCAGGTCACGTACGGACGAGGA
The DNA here is from genome assembly GCA_034695745.1 of Geophilus truncorum. Lineage (NCBI taxonomy): Eukaryota > Metazoa > Arthropoda > Chilopoda > Geophilomorpha > Geophilidae > Geophilus > Geophilus truncorum. The sequence continues at coordinate 62,216 of JAQFZP010000061.1, read as the reverse complement.
GGCAAAGCATGTTACTTTAAATTGTCTTCACGCCCATACCGAAGAACATCAGCGATGCTTCTTTAGTTTAGAAGAAAAGAAATGGACAAAGTGGCGTTGCTCTAGTCAGCTGACCTTTGCTGGTTGGACCCAGTTGCATATTCATGGCTGCTTGGTGAGACGTGAGGAGAAATATCAGGAAAAGTGCAGCACGAACAAGCTAGAAACTGCCACCTAAAAACGAGTTGATAGTTTTTCTTTTCGTTTTTTTTTCTCGTGCCAATTTGCTCACTTCTGTATAGAAAAAAAACCATATTCTTGAAAAGGTTTTACGACAACAGGGTGTTATTGTTACTGAAAATGAAATGTTTAAAGTTAAAATAAAAATAGTTCGAGGCGTAACAAACGATGAGATGATATTTACTCGGGATGCCATTTTAATCGCAGTTTGTAAAATATTTTTTAAAATGACAAAACCTTGAGTTTGTAAGCGAACGAATCACCACAGCTAATTACTTGTGACCGTTTGTATTAGCCAATAAGGGAGCCTTGATTTTATTTATAGAAAGGTCAACAACATAATTAGTTTATGTATTTGTGTGTTACTTTTTTTTTTTCGGTGCCATAACAGTTGAACGAGGAAATATTTTGCAATTTTTTGCCGTACCCTGTTTTTCAATAGATAATTTTTCCTTTTTAATCTGAGTGACGTCTTCCATATTTTTATTGCTGATTGAATAATTTTACGTTTAGTTTAAAGCACCACTTTTATGCTTTATTTTAATCATAGTAACATTGTACTGTTTTTATCAATTTTTAACTATTTTATCATTAGTTTTTTTTTCTCTCATTTTTTTTTAAGTTTGAAATAAATATATATTATGTATTTTAGACATTTGGGATTAAAACTGCCACTTCACGAAGAGTAACTTAAAATAAACCGTTCATTTAGCGATCGAAATAAGTAATAAAAGTAGAAAGTTAAGTGCGCGATGTATTTTGCAAAAAGCAACAACTGGTTGCACTTGAGTTTGCTTAATTTGCGGGCCGCACGTGTTACTAATTGGCCATGTGGTTGCAACAGCGTCCAACCCTTTCATCACTTGGTCATCGAGCTACCACTTTAATTTCTTTTGATTTTTATGTCTTTTTGAATAATAATTTTTCAATTTTGCTTCGGTTCTTTCACTCACATATCATAAAATGGCAGTTATGTTATATTTATTCTTGTTTTTATTTTTTTTTTTTAATTTTTTTTCTACTATGTTGATGCATAGTAGATGAGTTTTTGATATGTTTGATTGCGTCTTCGTTCACTTTTCCCAGGTGACCCATCAAATGTGGATAAACCTTAGTCATTAACAGGGTGATCCATGGGGTTTAATACAGTTTCATAAAGAAAACATTTTTTAAACCCCGTATTGAATAATAAAGGGGAGAAAAATGTGAGTTTTAGCAAGTTTTTTAGCCGTGACAGTGAGTAGTGCTTGGATTTTTTTATTACATAAAAAATAACTGCTCACATGGTAGTAAAGTGATGAAATTATATTGTAGCATCTACAATTACCAGCCAAATAATAAAAATACAAAAAAAAAAAAAATTAAAATAGCGAGTTATAGTGGGTGATGTTTACATAGCATATAATTTGTTAGAAAACTCTTGACAATTTGAATACATGAGTGAGTGATTTTTTGACAGTTTATAATTAATCTTTAATTAATTTTTTTTTCTGTATCTGGGGCAATGGGGTATGAGTTTGTTTTTATTTTTATTTTATGCTTAAATAACATGATTACAATAGGTTGTCACCTGTGATAAATTGTACAGTTTTAGAAATGTGATTTCTGTGCTAATGTAAGAGTTTTAACGTCCCCATTATTATTTTTATAGTTGCATCGATACAAATAAAAAGAGAAAAAGAAAACAAAAAAAGTAGAAAATTAGTTTTAAAAAAATGTTATGACTACTGAAAAATGTAGATGATGGGTTTATTGATAAACCATCTCTTGTTAATGTAAGTAAATTGACGATAAATTTAAGTAGGATGACCAAGGTTTTATATTTTTTGTCAATGATAATGATGGTGGGTGGTGATAGCCCTGTATTTGCTATAAAACGAGAAAAAACTTTTTATTGGAGCAACTTTTTAATTGAGACTTAAAAATAGAAGAAAAATGTCGATAATGTAATAAAATGCGAAAATCATGTAAGGGCACGTGTGAAAAGTGGCTGTAAATTTTTTTGATATAGAATGATTTTAGAGCATTTGTATTAACTTTTTGTTTTTTGGATACAGGCTTAAATACAAGCAAATGTAGGCCTACACACTTACTCTTGTAAATACATGCATGTAATTGAATGTTGAACAAAAGATGCTAATGTTTTTGTGTAGTCACGTAAAATAAAAATTCTTTAGATGAATATTTAACGATTTTTACGTGTGTTTTTGTACAGTATTACTTGTTACATGCTTCTGAAATTTCTATTTTTAGTCCCGTGTCAATAATTATAGCATGGAACTTCGTCACTATTTCCTATAAAATATTCATTTATGTGAAATCCGATTTTCGAGAGTACATAATCAAAAAGATCACATTGAATTCAGACTTAAATGTCACGATAATAAAAAATTTATTCCTTAGACAAAAAAAAAAAAAAATTATGAAAAATGAAAACTCTCCCAAGTCTAATATTTGACCGCAATTCGTACGCGGTTCGCTTTAATTTGTGTCTCAGGTTTTCAAGACGGGGTTATTTACTCAGCGAGTTTGCGACTTTCAGAGGGACGGAGTAAGCGATAAACGATCGAATCGCCAACAAGTCCACAGTGGGAAAGTAAGTGGTGTCTTTGTTCGCGTACAATAGACTCCAGGGACTATTCAATACAAACGCACTCAACAAGAACAACACGTACAGTACCAATACTCTCGACTTAATGATGACGTTAAAATAGCATTGAATTATTGTTAGGATATAATTGCATAAAAATAACAAACAATTATTGTTTGAATTTTCAGGTATTTAAAATACAGAGGTCTGGTAGAATCAAAAAACAACAATAATAAAATTAATTTTACATTTTTGTCATTTTTTAAATTTAATTTTTGGGGATATCCCAATTTGAGGTATTTTCTGTCTTTTCGAGAACGTCTTAAGTAGTTTCTGACTCACGCCTCTACATCTTATCCAATATGCGTATAGGAAGGAAAGTAAAACTAGATGCTGAGTGTTGCTCTTGAGCTCATGAATGAGTCATACTTACGATGTAGATTAGGTTTCACTTCACATATGGCTGATGCCTATTAACAACAAGTTTTTTTTTTATTTTTTCTAGGATGGTAAACATTTCTTTCTTCGTATTAATTCAGTATTTATGACGTGTGACACATAACGTTAACTTAATGTCAGGCAATTTGGATTTTTTTTTAAACTTTTATTTTTGGTTTACGTTTTTCACTACACCCAAAATTACTTCTTAAAACTGCAAAACTTTGCTAAGATGTTTATCGCGGCATTTACTTTTTTAACTTTTATTTTAAATTAGATTTTGCATTCTTGGGGAAAAAAATCCAGCGCGACATAAAGTTCATAAAAAAAAAAAAAAAATTAAAAAAAAAGTGAAACAACAGTAGGAACTGAAACTAGCGCATGGTGTGACGTCAACGTTCCCATGGCAACAATCGCAAAGGAAGTGTAGTCGGCGTGGCCCGATGACGAAATGAGTCACGTGGGCAAGGCTCTTCCGATGCAGGCTCGGTTGTTTCTGAAATTTGGGTGCGATCTAGTTGTCCTAGAGGGAAATACAGTGCCCAGAGTCTAGGGAGCTTTTGCTTCTGCAAGGTAAGAACACGTACCAAAAAAAATTCAGCAATGTCTGGCTACAAAACGAGAATTTGAGTGAGCCGTAGCAGGGCCGTTGTAGCTGCCGCAAGGTTAGGCTTACGGAAAGGGAGCGTCGAGCGCATTAAAATATCCTTTAACACTTTACTCACCACGATACGATTTATAAATTAACCCCAAATTATACCCCCAATTTCCACATTGCGGCAGGCCTATCAGCTGTCGCCGAATGTGTCACGTTAAAACCTCGACACTTTTGATTTATTTTTAAATTTTTTTAAAAATTCACATTCATTTGCTCCATTTTTGTTAAACGAAATTTGATTCCGTGTGACGGTGTGACCATGGAATTCGTAATTACGACAGGTACGAAATTTATTTTTTACACGCACTTTGACTATGCTTAAATCGTTTAACTAATCGTAACTAGCGAGACACTGGTTTGAAAAGTTTGAAAAAGTGTTTAATGAATGCAATGTGTTGAGTAAAAGTATTTAGTTGACTCATAGAGTTGACATTTCACAAGTGAAATGATTGAAACATTCAATCATCGATATAAATAAAGAGATGTCCGAATTCGTTAGTTATATGAGTAATTAACCGTGTGATTTAATTCGGGTAATCAATCAGCACATGCGACATTTTTAATTTATATTTCTTTTCCAGGCATAGATAGCTGAGGATGCATTTGAGGTAGCAACTAGAATTCTCCATCGACTGAAAGAACTCATTTTCACATCATTTCATGCAGAAAAGTAAAAAAAAATTTTATATTGTTTAAGTGTTTATGCATTTAAAAAAAAAAAAAGGAAAGGGACAGACAGTTTAGATTAGCGAAACTGAATTTGGTCTTAAAGACGTTTGACTCAGTTTTTAGTGAAAGTGAAGCTACTTATAGTAACAAAATGACGTCGAATGTTCGGAGTCTGCTATTGGGAGACTGTGGGGAGTTAGGTAGCAGTTAGTGCCATGTGTATGTTGCTTTTCCTTTTTTTATCTTTTTTATTTTCCTGCAGTCTGCAACTGTTTTGCCTCTGTTCCAGGATTAGTCGCGTGGCCCAGTCAACTTAGCACAACTTCAAGGATACCACTACGTCGTTGCATGCATCACACCAACTATAAATTCGGATTATCATTATACCATCACTTATTATGGTAAGTTCTTTTAAATTTTTTAAATTTTTTTGAAATTTTACACATTAAAAAAAAAAATGATTTCGTTTGATATCTCGGGTCAGATTGTATTCTTGTTTTGATTATCAAATATTTTCAGGTGATAAGATATTATTTTTAAAGACGGTAAAAAGTGATTTTTATTTTTAATTTTTTTTTGGGAGAGAATGGAAAAATTGATTGTGTTGAGGTTAGACTGGCGTGGCACTTTTCGCATTAAGCAAGTTGGAATGACAAAGATAGCATTTTAACTTAACTCCACATGCACCAGAAATATTAAGAGTTTAAAGAGACCATCTCTGCAGGACCTCAAGTCGTTTGCAGCGATTAAGCACCGGCTAACGTGACACGTTTTTGCGACTCGGTATTGGTGCAAAATACAACATGGCTTGTGAGGCATAGCTGGTCTTTAAAAATAATTTCTAAATTTACACCAGACCTGTGCATCTTTTCTTCCTGCATTTTGGCATCGCGAATGGCGTGTGGAATCCGTCGTAACACGAGTCTGGTCGGGCGATGAGGCTTTTAGGCCTATTTTGTCAATAAGTTACTGATGAATGAACCTGCGGGGTTCCATCAAGTTCGCGAGTCCGGGGTTTGTTTATTATGCTGCTCGTGGTTCGGAAAATAAAGAAAGGGAAGGGGGGAATTGGAGATTGAATGGGAATCGTGTTATTAATTTGCTGGAACATGTCGGTGGGTGTTTTTCGATGCGGTGTTTGGTGTCCGTTAAATTTTAAAAAGTGGCTGGTGAGTTATGGGAGTGCAATCATCTTGGCATTTTGTCGTGCAAGCGGATTAAATTAATTATATGTGTAAAATGGGACGGGAAAGTGCAACTTTTAACCTTTTACTGAAGGTTTCGGTTAATTTTTAATTTTTTTTTGCCTCTTTCTGCCACGGTTTTATGCTTTGTTTACTGCTGGGTTTTATTTAATTTCGCGATTTTTACGATTCGCAGCCTACAAACTGGAAGTTAAAAGTTCTGATTTAAGTACTAATTAATTTATTTGATTAACGTATTAATTGAGATTATTGTTTTTTTTTGTTTTGTAAGGGTAAGGGTGAGGGTAAGGGTGAGGGTGAGGTGGGAGTATTGGGGTATGGCAGTTCAGTATTTGATTTTTTTCTAGTTCAAGTGATTTCATTAATTTCTAATGTTGAAAACGCAAGACTATTGATTTAAATGCAGAGAAAGAAAAATAACGTACAGGATAGACAGTAAGCTTCGACTTATTATTTTTACGATCTCAATAAGATGTTGACATTTTGCTAAAGACTGGTTTTGTTTCCATTTTTGGCTTGAAAAAAAAACTAGGAAAAAAATCGACATTTTTTCTCGACCAAAAAAAAAAAGAAAAAAAGGAAACACTGAACGGTTGCGTAATTTTGTAAACAATTCAGCAACAGCACAGTTTAACCAATTCACTAAATAAATAACTGAATACATAAAAGAAAAAATCGCACGTTTTTTCGCCTGATTGATTCTACGCGTAAGAAATTCCAATGTTAAGACACAATTAGATCGGCCTTGAATGTTCGTCTTTAAATAGAGAATGAAAAAAAGTGCTGTATTAAAAGTTCAGTAGTTTATTTGTACTGCAACTTTTTCCTCCTCCTGATAAAACATGGCCTTTCAATCGGATCTGGTTCGTGTGAAGCGAGGCTACCTGCATCTCTCCGTTCCTCGCTTCGTATTTGGTAATGGCGGCCCGAGCAATTCGTCAAAAGCACAGCGGCACGAAACTGGCCGCTTACGAACGCATTTTATCAATTGTATACACACAACTGCGTGTACTTATCTGGGAATTTGTGGGTGACCGGGTGGGGAATAGGAAGCGAAATTATCGAGTTGTTGGTCCTACTTGTTGTGCGGAATTGGTACTTCCTGGTCAGTATTGATCTAGGCTTCCCTGTGATGTCATTTTTCGTCTTTAGATTTGTGCAATTTCTCAATTTCGTGTGCGTAAAGTGAATTTTTATTCGCCACTTTTATGTCTTTGCCTTTTCTTTTGTATTTTAAGCTGGGAAATGGGTCTTTTAGTGTTTTTAGTGCGATTTCGGGGTGAGGGAGAACCAATTGGACCTTTTCTTATTTTTTCCCTTTTTTGTTGGAATACCTTTTCTTGTTAGATGGGAAGGATGTTTTATGCGACATCTTTTCGCAATATTGAAATGATGAAGTGACCCAAGAAAGACCTGACATTAAATCAATGTGCGAGTTACATAAGATTTTATCCTTTTTTATTTTTATTTAATTTTACTTTTTTTTTTTTTGTCTTGAGAAAATTTTACTTTTAAATTAAAGTTACGTCATCTTTTTTTTCAAGTACACGTGAAGTTAAAAATAACTCGCAAAATAATAAAAGAGAATAAATATTCATAATGATTTGTGTCTTCGTGTGAAATTGTTTGTTTTGGTAGGTTTGTGACAGTAATGAAAGTGAAATAACGTGTGACCTTCAGTAACATATTTCAATTGTATTGGAAATGTAAGAAGTCAAGGTCGAATAATTGCATATACAAGGCGTACTCTGGAAACTGAAATTAGGAAAATGTTTCGGGAAGTTGGGTACGCTTGATGAGTTTCTATGTAAGTTTTTATAACAGAAAAACATAAAAAATAAAATCCCAACCATTTGTTACATTTTATTTATTTCTTCAGTTTAGTTGAATTTAATATTTTGCATAAAATACATTTGAAATCGAGAATTTCCTTCCGTCTTATTTTACGTGTAATTTAATGGATGTGTCGCGACATTCGATGGCGTGGCGTTTTAGAGACTAGTTTCTCTCTTGCCTCGGTAGCTTTCCACCGCCCCAAAGTCAGTCGAGGACGTGGGAAGTTTTTCGGTGATTTTTGTAATGAAATCGCACAGCATTGTCATGTCACGGGACGCATTAGAGAACTCTGCAGTTGGGCAAAATTCCCAGAAAGGTGATGGGCCTCCCAACCTTTCCGGCGTCTGTATTTAGCTTCTTTAGAGTTAGAAGCGAGCTGAGCAGAGCAGTCATAAATTGGATGATAAATGAAAGTCGAAGCGGCGTAATTTTATGAAATTGTTGATTTTAGGCTTATCTTGCTTGGCCTATGATGGAAATATGCGCGATAAATGCAGGGTTGTAAATTAATTTCAAAATTAAATAGGACGACCATTGGTGTGATTTGCGGTCTCGTCCTCTCTCGCATGATCGACTCGGAGCTTTTTATAGACGAGGAAAACAAATGAGATTTTTGTTAGACCATGGATGGATTAATAGATACCTGTATGACGTGAGAAGAGTGTATTTTCCCGGAAAAGAGACTCAGCCACACCTTGGATTTGGGCGGTGCTTCCACTTGATTGGCACTGGATCCGAAATCCAAACCCAAAAAATTTGGTTCTAAAAGTAATTATGATATTTAAAAAGGTTATTTTTTTTATTGAATTTGGCAATATTGCATTAAAACGAGAATGAAAGAAATATACGGTAATGTTGCGTTTCTAATTTATTTTTAATTCAAAGAAATTGCCAAGCGACTAAATCTCGTTAAGACGTTAATGTATAAACTTCTTTTTAAAAAAATCTTTTAAAAATCTTTTTGATAAATTATTATATGCGACTCTACACTCTTAATTAAAAATATTTTTTCTGCTTCTAATCCACGACAAAGTTATTAACTATCAAGCATGTGAATGTTAGTCAAGGGAGACGTATTGTTATGACTTCTATAGCAGAGTAGCTATGAATCTCGAGGGAAAGAAAAGCTTCAGTGCCATTACTTCAAAATACAAATAAATGAATAAGCTTAAAGCAGTCAGCAAAAAATGATGTAAAGATGAAGAATTTTGAACTTGAGCTCAAGTACTTTCTCTTTAAGAGTATTCAGGAGCAACCCATTGTAAATACTGTAGAATAGAATTAATAATAATTGCAAGTAATCTAAATCCAGAATTTAAATTGTTATACCCCAGAACTAATTATCTCTTTTCTTTCTTTCTATGAAATCGATATTTTTATTAGTTGCATATTTGCTTATCATTTATATTTTATTTTTATTTTTATTTTAAATGGATGGCTTTTTAAATGCATACTGTGCTTGATACTAGAATTTTGTCGAGAAAAAGATTGTATGACATTTACTCCTGTGACGTAAGAATTGGAAAATTTCTCGATGGCTGAGTGTCATCTTCAGTGATGTCACAAGCTGCAAATGGCTTAGAACTGAACTCTTACCAATTGACCGTTTTATTCACGTCTGAGATAGAAAAATACTCAGTTGTCCTTGCTTTTCCTACCATTGTTCATGTGGGATTGAAGCCGAGGTCAGGTACACTTAATAAAAGACTCGCTTCGATGAAAACGTTAAATAGTACGTGCAACTGTATTTACGAAGAAATTTTTTCTTCCGATTGTTCGTGACAAGTGTTCACTTCTGCTTGGAGTGACCCATCTCACATCCAAAATGGTGGAACATGGCAACAATTACATTTGAGATCAATTTTTGTGATGCGATCTGAATACTCTTGTCATGTGCATTTGGAACTTCCATTTAATCAGACTAGAGTAAAAGCTTAAAACAAAATAATTGAAAGGCAAGATTTTATTTCCTTCGGAATTTTTTTTAATTCAGAAATGATGCGACCTTTAATTGAAAAATAAAATCGTAGAAGAAATATTTCATTTCTTGCCAATGCAGTTAAAAATAATTGGAATTTTAAATTGTGCACCGAGGAATTTTATTATTTCTTACTTTTTATCCGCGGCAAAAAAATTTCTTTGACGAATGTGGACATATTTCTTTTTTTTGCACGTGGTCGTCGGCTCGGAACCGTTTACGGCAAGCTGCGTTTCCATGGTGACTGCACAATTTAAGGCCAGTTTGGCATGGCAGTCACCATTCTGTCCTTGCAGGGATGGCTAAGGGAATTGAACGAAATGCTAAGGTTCACGTAGGGTGCATCAATTTAAGCAGCAGCAGCGCAGCAGAAGCGACGTCTGCGCGCGTCTGCTGCATCTCGCCGTCACCCCGTGCATCCACCCACCCACCGAAGATGCCCCGATGCTCGAACCAGGGTCCCGCACCTCAAACGGGGGCCTCGACGGCGGGGAAACCCTGGAAAAGAAGCCCGTCGTAGCTGGTGCTTATCGATTCGTGCATTTACCGGTGATCAATGCGCGCCCCGATATTACGGCAGTCGGCGCAGCGTAGCGCGTGACGTCATTCTCCCGTGTCGTCATCGGCCGACCCACATCGGGCGGCAGCAGCAGCGGAGTCGGAGGAGCGATCCAAGCTGCGAGTGCTCGCCGTGCGGTGATGAAGAAAAGGCCCGATGGATATTTGTCTTTCCACCCGTGGTGTGAATGAGTCGCCGGTCGGATCGTGACTCGTCCGACGCCAACTCCCGCCTCGGCTCTCCGCGTGCGCACAAAATCGCATCCCGAACGATTGCGGCTGCTCGCGCCTCTCTTTTGCCTGACCATGCCTCCATGTTGGATGGCTGCACCACCTGATTTCGCTGCTTGTGCTGCTCGCGGATACACAGAGTGCGAAGCAAGCGGCGGTGCGATTGTGACCCGGGTGCATTCTCGCGGTCGCCAGCTTTGAATGACGGATACACACGTAACGAGCGACCGTGTACCTCGACAGTCGACATGCGTGTACGCGCTACGGTAAGTCGTAGCGGGCATTCGGGGGCTTAGCGCATCGAGAGCGTCTTTCGGAGCTTCTTCGTGCCGATCGTCGTTTGCCGTCGCCGTACGTCGATTTCGTGATCGATTTGAAGGAACAACAAGCGAGAACGGGGGTTTTGCGAAATTTGGATTTTAAATGGCGGGTGCAAGGGTTAAGGTGTGTCTAGACGGAAAGGTGAACCTAAGGCGTTGCTTTTCGATCGCTCCCGGTTTTTGTAATATTTTATATTAATTTTTATGTTATTGAAATATTCATTTTTGAGGAAAATAGAGGTAAATAGATTCTTGTTGCCTTGTCAATTAGATTTGTTGTGGTCCGTGGAATGGTTACCGGTAATTTTTTTTGCTATCTTATATTTTTCCAAGGTCGAATGGATAATGCATTGATCTTGGGAGTTATCGTTTGTTTCGAGTGAACATTATAGGAGATTAATATTTTTTAAAGAAATTTTAAAAAATTATTTTGATTTGGAGCAAGTCTCTAAGCCAATATGAGGTCGGCTTAGGGGAAGGTAATCTTATTAAACCTTCATCGTATTAGGTAATGGATAAACTAAAGAGTTAAATTTGCATTTAGTAGGGAATGTAGCAGGTAAATAACTGGGAGATAAGCGAAAGAGGTTCAAAATTATTTTTTTCTTTGAGAGAGAGAGATAATTTTGGTGGTAAAAAGTGAAGAAATCAATTTTTATTCATAATGGATTGAATGAAGCGGATTCTATTACATGGTGATGGGAAATGATGTGAACATTTTGAAAGAATTAAGCTTTATTATTTAAACCTTAAAAAAATGCCTGGTATTTTTATATTTTATTTTGTTATTTATTTTCACTTTTCTTTTGCGAAAGAGGGCGTGTGATGCACGATGTTGATGGAAACCGTTTTTTATAAAGCTAAATAAGATATTGCGTATAGTGTGTTTGGTTTGGTTTATCGAATGCTTTTTGTATTTGGATTTACACCCCTTTTCTTTTCGCTCTTTTATCCTTGCGAGGACATATGCAAGATGAATGAGAAGCGGATCTATAATCGTAAATTCTATAAGGGTTTTTATTTACTACTTTTTTTTTAAAAAGAAAGAAAAAAATTGGGATTTACATGTGAAATTCGTGGGTTTGAGTGTTTTGTTGAGATGAAAATGAAACTGTCAAAATGTGAAACGTGTTTAATTAAAGGATTCGAAATATGACGAGACTGTAAATAACGTGAGCTGTTTGTTGTATTTTTGCAGTGACTGGAACCGACTCTACCTACATGCCTCTGGGCTAATCCAGCTTTAAAATATTTGCAGAGGTGAGTAATTTAATAACATGCAATAATGATTGCGAAGCGGGGGTAATTTTTCCATTGGCCAACCTTTTTTTCACTTAATTTAAGGTAGCAGAAACGTGGAAGTTAATTTGTGTCTTGAAGTGCTGTCAAGAGTTTTATTACTGGTTAACAAGCGTTATCTACTAATGTCAAGTTCACTTAAACGCTATACCTTTTTTTTTTTAGCGCCTTTGCGATCTTGATATGAATTATCGTTTACACAAACCGACCATTTTTTCGATTCTTGTAAACGAGCAAAACAGAGAACAATTAACGATGACTATGTTGGGATTAAATGGCAATTTGAAATGTTGAAACAGTGGCTAAGACCAAAGCTTAAAAACTTTGTTAATAACTAAATTTTAACAAAATTTAAAAATATTTAATATTCTTTTCATTTCTTTATGCGAATTCCTTTGGTTGTTTATAATTAAGCATCAGTGAAAGGGAAATAAAGATAAGACTTCAGATAAGATCATTGAAAGATTAAATGTTTTTTTGCCAATTCGAGAATGCTGTGGGCCTGAATAATTGGTGATTATTTATCCACTACTTAGAATTCGACAGATGATCTCATCTGACAGTGATACCACGAATCTTTTTTCTTTTTTTCTTTTCGCTGATCGTTGAGTCTAAGCCACTAAGGTATCGCCGAATAAAGGCCGTATTTTCCTTCTCTTGACTGTAGACTGCAGCTGAAATCTCGCTTTTGAGAAATTGATTGTAAGATCTGGCGCGGAATGTAATTAGCATGTTTAAGACCGTTAAAAGTGTTTGCGGAAATTTAAGCAACAATTGGTATTATAATTTCTAACTTGGAATTGCATTCATGTCATTTCACTAAAAAGTCACTTTTCTGTTTTACGTTGTGAAATATTGTATTCAAATAGCCTTTTATATAACAAAAGTCATATAACAAAGAAACACATTTAATTTGCAAACAGCCAGTGGTGCTAACATGGCAAACATTTGTAAATCGTGCTCGAAAACGTGACATACAGTTTATGGATGTTTACATTGCTATAATTGTTGGTGTTTTCACAAAACTGGTATAGTCTACCGAATACCGGCAGCTATTGAAATATTTGCTCAAATATAAAAATATAAATTGTAATAGAAAATTTCAATTACGAGACAAGAATTTTTCAATTCATGTGGGGGCCGGTTCAGTAAACAACATTCTGATAAAAACATTGAGAGAAAATTTTTCTCTAATATTGTAAAAAAAAAATAATGACAAAAATTTTATAATTAAAGCCTAACTAGTTTAGTAAATTTAGTCGCATATTTAAAGTTAATTACAGAAGGAAAAAATCATAGACTCAAAAATAAAAAATCAACTTAAAGCAAGAATCAAAACTACCAATGAAAGATTAGAAGTTAATGTCGCACTCTTCGATACAATAGCATTCTTGAGCTATAAATAAAGATTAAATATAAACGAATGTAAATGTATTCGTATTGGTTTGAGTTTTTTGTTTCCAAACAATTAGTTTTTAAAATTCAAATTTATTCATTTACATGTTTCTGTCTGCAGATAGATTTAAAAAAAAAAAACAACAACACATTTGCATCTTGCACACGCAATTTTCTCGGTACAAAAAAAACCGGTGCCAATGTATTTTTTAGGCTTATTGGAGAGCTCAAAGTATTATGACGATTTGGTTTTTAATTATATTCTTTAGACTTAAAGCCTCATAAAAAAATATCAGAACTACAATCTAAAGATTTATTTATTAATTCTCAGAAACATGTTGCAAAAACGATGAGTTACTCCCAACTGTTTGACTTTTGGTTTTTTCCCTTTCCCTCTTTTTCTTTTTGTTGTGATGGGGAAATTGTAAGCGGAAATAAGCAAGAAAAAAATTTGGAAGAGGATATAAAAAGCAGAAAAAAAAATACCAGTCTTCGGCTGGTTACGTCTTGTCAATATTGGAAATTGAACAGACCCGAAAAGAACAATAAAACAAATGGCCATGATGTAATAGCCAAGGACAAACGCAGCCCACAGAGCAGCTTGCTTCGTGCCTTGATCACTAACACCAAGGTGCTAAGTTTAACAAGGTTTTGAAGATTAATAAACAAAGGCGATAAAATGGAAATAGGGGAAAATGAAAAAGCGAGAAAAAAAGGAAGGATTCAATCAAGAGAACAACAAGGAAATGAGTTGGGATTTGTTGTGACCACATGTAGTAATGAAAATTAAACGAGCACCTCGTTTTCAATTCATGTAATTCGTTATTTCATTTAATTATAGTCGCAATGGAGATGGGTTTCAGTTAAAAAAAAAAGGGTTGCATTGATTTTTCTTCTTTTATTTTTCTATTTTCTCTTTTTTTTTTAATTTGAAGTCAAGCTGCGATATCAGGTCACATCATATAACGTGTGCAGAATTATAGAAAAGCATAAAATTTTTTCTGTCGTTAGGGGGAGCTGTGGTCGCTCGGGGATGTGCAGCTACTGCTACTATTTTTTCTATTTCGTTCATCTTAATTCCATATTGGTATCAGTGGGTGGTGGTGGTGGTGAGAGAAAAAGAAAAGAATATTGGATTATGCCACCTGTGTTGCTTTTGTCTTCTTTTAGATCGTGATAGGTTATAAAGGCTATTTTGAACGCAACCTGACAGACATAAAGCCCGCTTTTAGCTTATAGCAGTTTTCTAATGAGACGATTTGGGTCCTGGAAGGAGTTCAAACATTCTTGACATATTTCCTATCTCTTATTCCATAAGATCGGTGGTAGTTGCTTGAGTTAAGAGGTTCGATATAATTAGGAGAGAAACGCTGGATTCGTGTGTTACTTGTCTTTGCCCATGTTATGTTTGCTGACTTGCGGTAAACGAGTTATGAATTAAATTCTCGGAAGATGCTCGTGCAAGAGCAGAGTGTCGTTTTAAGCAGTTTTTTTCATCTTGTTTTGTGACGTCATTGAATACTTTATTGTTAAGCTTTGTTTAGCCACTATTTCGGGAAGTGTGGCATAAGAAAAATCAATGAAAGACTAAAGACTAAAGACTCGTGAGTCAAAGAATCAAAGTAAAAAAAAAATCTATTAAATATCGATTGAAATCGAGTGAAATCACGAATCAAAGATTCAAGATTATGTAAATCAATGAGAATCAAAATCACCAATGAACGACTCAACTAATGTTTCACTTCTCAATTGCACAATTGCACAATTTGCATTATGCAAAATATATTCACTTTTATTGGCCGGAGGAGGAAGATAGTCTAGGGTTAAGTGAAAGGGTCACGTGATTCAAGTGAAGTGAAGTTGTAATTGAAATTGCACTGCATCTATAAATAAACGCAGTTTATTTTAAGTGTAATGATGCAAATGTAATTAACCCGTGTTTATTCACTTTATTCATGTACTTTTGATTTTGCATCGTAATCTTAACCAATTCTTAAAGTTTCTGCCTCACTTCTCACACAAATTCTTCACAATAAGTGTTTGCCTGGGTTCTCTGGCATCGATTTTAATCTTTATGTTAACAATATTACTAACAACAAGGCCAAAATGTATAATTTTTTGTTATAATTTTCCTGAAAGGGAAAACACGTTTTTATAATTTAAAAAACATCGGAATTGGTTAACTGATCTTTATTCCAGTTTGTGACCGGTTTATTTAAAATGAACGCGGTCGCAAGCATTGAAATGGCAGTTGTCAATTCAATCAAAAAAAGTTTAGTCAATTTTGATTGGTGCTTGGCAGCATGTGGTTACAACTGGCTTATGGTCAATCTGATTGGCAGCCCACTGCACTCGCTCGGGTTAAGAGCACTTTAAAACAAGATTTACTCGGAAAGGAATTTCCATTTACTGCGTTTTTTGTGGATTTTGAAAATCAATGTCCCGAAAAAACGTATTGTGGAACTAAAAAAACTATTAACCAAGCCTGCAATGACCGTCTAATTACCACAAAAACTAGTCAATTCTCATTAAGTTTACTTTTAAAGCTAATGGTTCGGGGCTAATAACTGATAGTTATCATTAACTCGGTAATTTCAAGTTAATATTTGATCTCAGCTGAAGTCTTTAACAAAACATGTGATCCGGCTGAACCCTTCAATCTCGTTTTAACATCTGGTGCAAACATGTAGCAGAAGCAGAGCTCTAGAATGATCAAAAGTGTTTGCAGCGTAGCAATTATTTTCTATTATGAATTAAATTGAGGAAAGATTTTAAAAGATTTAAAATTTATACATTCAGGTGCAGATATGGTGCAAACTACTACGGTCGATGACAGCTTTATTTTATATCCACGTAAAAACATGCTAATACATAAGTAAATAAATAAATAAATAAATAAATAATGAGTGAATAAAGGGGCGAATGGAAAAATTTGCATCTATCACATTTTTTGCATAACTATTTTCAATGTTTTATTTTCACTTTTTATCCAATTTTATTTATTTATTTTTACACAATTTAAAATTTCCAGAATTCTCTGAAAAAATAAATAAATAAATAAATAAATCTGCTTAAACAGTTTCTAAAGCAAACATCTGAAGTCTATAAAAATCGTGCAACCTAAAAACAGTCGTGCATCTTTGCTTACTAAAGTGGAACTTGTTTTCCTGACTAATCTACATTGCGGTATTTCTAAAAGGAATAATTCAATTTTCCAGGTAGCTGGTAACAAATTTTATAATGGCGACTATAGACGGCCGGCCAGCGCAGTATGGCGTCACACTCAAGCAGTTGCGGGAGCTCATGGAAACCCGTGGAAGAGAGGGCATTCAGAAGATGAACACAGAATTTGGTGGTGTCCAAGAACTTTGCAAGAAACTGTATACTTCTCCGAACGAAGGTTGGGAAATCATTTTTTTATATTTTTTCTCACTATCAGTAGAAAAAAAATTGATTTTTTTTCCCCCCTTGTTTTTTTTAATTTTTAAATTCAGGTTTGAGTGGCAGTACGAACGATTTAGAACATCGGCGCCAAACGTTTGGCTCAAATGTGATCCCTCCAAAACCTCCGAAAACTTTTTTACAATTAGTATGGGAAGCCATTCAAGATGTCACACTCATTATACTGCAGATCGCAGCCGTAATCTCATTGGTGCTCTCATTGTGCAAATTTCCTAAGGATAAAGATGCCGAAGCGGACGAAGACATGCGTAATTTTTGGTTTTTTTTTTTTTTTTTTTTTTTTTCTTCTTTTTTTCTTTTCTTTCTTTATCTCGCTCTTTCTTGCCAGCGCTACACATTTTTGATTTGCTCAGTTATTGATTTGCAATTTTTTTTCTTGGGTTGTCAGCTGGTGGTGCTGCGTTAGAAGAGGAAGGCGATCACGGTTGGATAGAGGGCGTGGCCATTTTAATTTCTGTTGTTGTAGTTGTATTGGTGACTGCATTCAATGATTATACGAAAGAAAGGCAATTCCGTGGCCTGCAGAATCGGATAGAGCACGAACACAAGTTCGCTGTCATTCGAGGCGGAGAAGTGCAACAAATTCCAGTTGGTGATCTTGTAGTTGGAGATATTTGCCAGGTTAAATATGGTAAGATAATTATTAATTTTTTTTAAATTTTAATAAGTAATAATAATTTAAATGTTTCAGGCGATTTATTACCAACTGACGGTGTTGTTATACAAAGCAATGACTTGAAAGTAGACGAAAGTTCATTAACGGGCGAATCCGATCACGTAAAAAAAGGGGAAAAGAAAGATCCAATGTTGCTCTCAGGTTTTATTTATTAATTACATGAATTTAACCGTAAATGACATTTTTTTGATTAGGTACCCACGTGATGGAAGGCAGTGGGAGAATGTTGGTCACTGCCGTAGGTATCAATTCCCAAGCAGGTATAATTTTTGCACTGCTGGGTGCTACTCAAGAAGTTGAAACTCCAACCCAGGAAAAGAAAAAGAGTAAGTTTTGGTTTAAGGCTTTTAAGAGCGATTAATTTTTGTACGTTACAGGCAATATTGTATGTTGGAAATTGATTAATTTTAAGACATTTTTCAGTTGAAAAAAAAAATGGTGCATGGAGATTTTTATCATTTTTCGTTCTTATTGTTTACGGCTATTAATATTTTTGAAGTTTTTTTTTCTTTTCTTTTCTTTTCTTTTCTTAGTTTCGTTTTTTAGAAAATATTGACATTGAAACTAAACTATGAGTTTTTTAATTTAAAGTTTGTTTTCTTTTTTTCTTTAAATTTCCACCAACTGCATGTAATCACCAATAGAAGGAAAAAAGCAGCACAAGAAGAAAGGTGAAGCAGGTGAATGATAACGAATTAAGACTTTCAAGATGTCGCTTATATCTGTCCTAATCTAAGGAACTTCTCTATGCGATCAACTGAATATAGTTCTTCTTGTCTATACAAACCTGTCGTGTTCATGTGCTTGCTCGATTAAACGCACGAATAAGCTGTAGATGTGTAATTGTGGTGGAAAGAAAAAGAAAATATTTACATTTCATTGTGCTGATGCGTCTTAATTACTTATTACCAGACCGATATGCCGTGAAATCAATACATATCCATTGCATGCTCTTAACTTTTCCTCCGAGACCAGAAGAAGTCTCGGGATCAATTATGTGTGCTGCTCTTTTCGCTGATGCCAATCGATTACTTGTTTTTCCTTCTTGGTTATTCTTCGTTTTTATTCTACTGCTGATCCTCTTTAACCAAATAACAAAAAAAAAAAAAAAAAAAAAAAAAAATTGTAAAGGATATTTGTGAACTCGTCGCTTTTGTATTCTATTGTATATTGTGTTTGCTGTGTTTAAATTGATATTTTTTTAAATCAATTGGTTTTAATGAATTTTGCAACGTTTTTGCAGACGAAGAAGAAATAGTGACAGGAAACAGCCACATTAGTGTACCAGATGATTCCAATGCTATACCGAATAAACAAGACAAAAAAGTAGAAGAGTCAAGTAGTCCTAGGAAGGAGAAGTCAGTGCTTCAAGCAAAACTTACTAAATTAGCTATTCAAATTGGTTACGCAGGTATAGAACCGGGAAATTTTATTTTGTGAATTTGTTTTGACAATTTAAAATTTTTTTTTATAGGTTCTTTTATTGCTGTGTGTACTGTTGTTATTTTAATTATTCGCTTCTGCATCACCACTTACGTTGTTAGGAAGAAAGCTTGGACGCCAGGACACATTGAACATTTTGTGAAATTTTTCATCATCGGCGTGACAGTATTGGTGGTAGCTGTTCCTGAAGGTCTTCCACTTGCTGTTACACTTGCCCTTGCGTATTCAGTAAAGGTAGTTAACGAGTGAAAATTGTGAGAGACGATTGATGTGGTAATGAGTTGTGTCGTTTGTAGAAAATGATGAAGGATAATAATTTAGTGCGGCATTTAGATGCATGTGAAACCATGGGCAATGCAACAGCTATTTGCTCTGATAAGACTGGAACGTTAACAACAAACAGAATGACGGTTGTTCAGAGCTTTATCTGTGGTAAGAAATTTTTTTTTAAATTTTAAAAAATTATTTAAATATTAGTTTAATAATTTTGTATTTTTTTTAAATTAGGTATTCATTATAAGCGGATTCCTAAAGTAAGCGACATCCCATCGCAAGTTATGGATATAATGATTCAAGGAATTGCAATTAACAGTGCCTACACATCTCGTGTGATGGTGGGTCATTTTGCTTGAATTAAGTAAACTTTTGCTGGAGTGATGAGGGTTTTTCATATTTCTAGGCGCCTGAAGCTCCAGGGGAATTACCTACACAACTCGGAAACAAAACCGAGTGTTCTCTATTAGGATTTATAATCGATATTGGCAAGGATTACCAAACCATTCGCGACGACGTACCCGAAGATAAACTAATAAAGGTTTATACCTTTAACTCGGTTCGAAAGTCCATGAGCACTGTAGTGTCGAAAGAGGGCGGTGGATACAGAGTCTACACAAAAGGTGCATCGGAAATTATCATGAAGAAGTAAGCAGTTATTATTCAGAAAGCAAGTTTAGTGGGATTAACGGATGTAAATTGAGGAAAAATTCCGGTGTTTTGATGTTTGAGTGTTTGATGTGATTGGCTGAATTCCAGCCACAAAACTTTATTTAGCAGCAGTTAAAATACCGTATTTTTATGTTAAAGGTATGAGGTATACTAAAAGTAGAGCAAGGGATACGTTTATTTCAAGTTCTACGACCTTTGTCTTTTGGATTTAAAGTTCCAAATTTAAACACTGGGTGACAAAGCGTTTGAATTGTAAATGGGGGCTTAAAAATAGCAGTAGCAGTATTAGCAACAATGTGTAAAATGATAAGATTTTAAATATATCACAATGTTTTCTTATCACAATTAAAGCATTTTGTGATAATAAAAGATAAGCGCAAATTAAGTAATCGCTACTAATTGATATTAAAGAATTTTTAACTGGCATATTAATTGAGTTTTATTTTGGTTAGATGCTCCTTCATATATGGAAAAGACGGAAAAATCGAGAAATTCACGAGGGGCATGCAAGACCACTTAGTGAAAGAAGTGATCGAACCCATGGCTTCGGATGGCCTGCGGACAATCTCGGTCGCCTTTCGGGAATTTGTTCCCGGCGAAGCTCAGAAGAATCAAGTGCATTATGACAACCAACCTAACTGGGACGACGAAGAAAATATCGTCGCCAACCTCACGTGTCTCGCCATCGTGGGCATCGAGGATCCAGTCCGGCCTGAGGTACCTGAGGCCATTCGTAAATGCCAGAGGGCAGGTATTACAGTGCGCATGGTCACTGGAGACAACATTAACACCGCACGGTCGATATCGATGAAGTGCGGAATTATCAAACCCGGAGACGACTTTCTTATATTAGAGGGGAAGGAATTTAATAGAAGAATACGCGACGCCAATGACGAAGTTTGTTTTACATATTTTTTTTTTTAAATAATTTTTTGACAAAAATTATAATAATTGGTTTTAAATCCAGGTTCAACAACACCTTTTGGATAAGGTTTGGCCGCGGTTAAAAGTCTTAGCGCGCTCTTCACCCACTGACAAGTACACACTTGTCAAAGGCATCATAGATAGCAAGTTAAACCCAAACAGAGAAGTGGTAGCAGTCACGGGAGACGGTACCAATGATGGACCAGCGCTGAAAAAAGCCGATGTTGGATTTGCAATGGTAAATCGACATCAACTGGGCTGGTTCAACGAGTCGGTGCACGTTTTTTCGTAACGGGCAAACAACTTTAAGAAGCAGCTCAGCGGTTAATGTGCGGTGAATGTGGTGTTTAATAATTTATTTTCTTCTTGTTTCGTTCAGGGAATTGCTGGCACGGACGTAGCCAAAGAGGCGTCTGATATTATTCTCACAGACGATAATTTTAGCAGTATTGTCAAGGCTGTGATGTGGGGCCGCAATGTGTATGATAGTATAGCAAAATTTTTGCAGTTTCAGCTCACTGTGAACATTGTTGCGGTGATTGTAGCGTTTGTCGGCGCATGTGCCATCGAGGTTTGGTTCTTACTGACAGATTCCAAGTCGAATTTCGTGACTAAAATTCTTTTCCGAATTTGATTCTTCCAGGATAGTCCATTGAAAGCTGTGCAGATGCTTTGGGTAAATTTAATTATGGATACCTTGGCGTCTCTTGCATTGGCGACTGAATTACCAACGGCAGACCTGCTGGTTCGTAAACCGTACGGACGCACGAAACCTCTTATTTCAAGAACTATGATGAAGAATATCTTGGGGCAGGCTATTTATCAACTTACGGTTATATTTCTTTTATTGTTTTTCGGTGAGTAAAAGCAGTCATTTGTTGGCCTTGCGCCAAATCAGTTAGGTTTTAGATCATTTGTTGCAAATTAAAACGACGAAAACTTAACTAAATCGATAATTCCGCATTTTACTTTGTTTATTCCATTAAAAAAGAAAATTGTGGCTAATTACGAACATAATGGACAGTTAAGCCTTTTTCTCGCTTTTATTGAGCTGCTTTCGTGTATGGAATAGCTCAATAAAGGTATTTTGTTGCTTTAAAAAAAAAGGTTGTTAAGCTGTTTTTTACGCAACTTGAGCGTAATAATAGGTAATGGAAAGCTTTGCGAGCTTACATGTTGCTAGCGATTAGCCAATTTAATGGCAAACTTTAATTTTGTTAGTGATATTTTTTTTTTGTTTCTTTTTGTGTATTTCAGGTCATGAATTTTTTGATATCGAAACGGGCATGTACGCTCCTTTGCATTCAAAACCATCTCAACATTTCACTATCATTTTCAATGTGTTTGTCATGATGACACTTTTCAACGAAATAAATGCGCGTAAAATCCATGGACAACGAGATGTTTTTACAGGAATATTTACCAATCCTATTTTTTATTTAATTTGGATCGGAACAGTAGCAGCTCAGGTAAAAACTTCACAAAAATTTGCAAAAAAAAAATGCAAACATATCGCAAAAAAGACACATTTGTCTTTTTCAAATCGGATCAAGTGTTATTAAATGTCATGTGATACGCAGGTGGTAATCATTCAATATGGAGATCGTGCGTTTTCGACAGCAGGTTTGACTTTAGATCAATGGATGTGGTGCCTATTCTTCGGGTGCGGGGTATTAGTGTGGGGACAGCTGGTCACATCAGTACCTACCAGGCGCCTGCCCAAGAGGCTGAGCTGGGGCAGCGGGGCACCAGAAGAGATGCCTGCCAATGTTTCGTTGGGCGACGACGGGAGCGGAACAGATGCTAAGGAAACCAAGCGGACAGGTCAAATCCTGTGGATCCGCGGGCTGACTCGCTTGCAGACGCAGGTATGTGCTCGCAAAACCCGGTCCCTGTCGTTTATTATAATTTCTAACATTTATTTTGTTTGGAAACTCTGACATTTACGATTTTTTATTAAAGTTTAATTAAAAAAATACATTTGGTGTTTTTAAGAATTGATTTTAAATATCGAAATTTTTTGATTTGTTAAAGTTTGCTCGACTCGATGTAAATGTCAGAGTTTATTTTTTTTAAATAATTTATTGACCCAAGCATGCACACTTTTAAGTTTATTAAGTTTATTGATGAAAAAGCTTTTCAGAATATGGTTTAAAGGTTTATTTTTACATGTTTTATGCAATTAGTTTGTAGAGAGAGACACGTCGATACTTTAGTCATTGTAGGTTAAGTGTAGCTGTGTGAAGATTGCGTGTTGGTAAAATTAGTTTTAAGAAATTCTAGAATTAGAAGAAAGAATTTTAATGCCTATATTTATAATTAAAATAATTGTGGAAATATAGTTTTTGGTTTTGAGTTTTTGTTAATGGAAAAATTGTTTGTTTGGATACCGGTTCTTACGGTACCATGACTACTGCTATTGAACGTGCTATTTTCCATGAATGAAAAACATCATTTTGTGAGAAATAACTGACATTGATTAAAGTACGACGTGATTATTGTTTTTAAACCGAAATAACTCTAAAAATTTGGATTGTTTTTTTTTTATAGCTAAATAAAATCGAAAATTGCGCTAAACAGACACGAGTAACGTGTTGAGTAACATCTTAAAACAAACAAACTTTGAATCTTTCTTCAGAAAAGATTGAAAGTGTCGAGTGAGTGAAAATGCGCATTCTTTTCGATTTTTTTTAATTAACAAAAGTTTTATTTATTTATTTTTTTAAAAGTTATGGTGACTCGAATGCGTGAGTGTTCGGTGTGTGAATGAATGAATGGATGTGTGTGCTGAATGCAATGAACACAAAACAATTTTTTAACTACTTTACAAAAAGAAAATTTCTATTTGGGATTATTATTTTAATTTATTTTTAATGGATTTTATGTTTCTATGATAAAGGGTTAAGTACATGAAATTTCGTGTGTGTTTTTTTAAGTTCTTTTAAAAAGATTTTTCTTGTTTCATGATTTAATTTATTGCTTAAAAAATTTAATTCCACCGTTTTCAACTTTGAGTTGCTTCGTGATGTGGAAATGTTTTAAGAGTTGGTTTAATATTTATCGTCATCATCATTTATTTTGTTATGAAAAAAATCAAAATACAACATTTTGTTGACTTTATTTTACAGGAGCGGGTTTTTAATGATGAATGCCAATTTGTTTTCTCATTTTTATGTTTTAAATCTATCGTCACGTTTCATACATTCATAAAAAAAACAGGGTTAGGGAACTGAAGTCATCTGTGAATGGTTTGGGCCTGACTTTGATACTAAATTTTTCTTATTTTTATTTTCATTTTATATCATTTTTATATATTTTAATAACAAAACACACAACATCCGAACATCAATCATTCATATCTCTTACAACACAAAACAGTCTTAATTATATACTGTTCCGTTCCTCCTGTTATCATTTCCCAAGTCACACTTTTATGATCGGTGTTTATACATAAACATTATTTCGGTGTTTCTTTTTATTGCACATTTTTCTAACTGTTCCCATTTGAATGGAAAAATACTACACTGACACATATAAAAATAAAATAAGTCAATAAGTGTAGTATTTTTACTCAAAACCTATTGCACACCCTTCTTATCTGTTTTATTTTTGAACAAATCTTTGTAAACTGCTTATACAGAATTACATTTCACACTTTAAGTACCTTTTTATAAACTTCCTAAATAAGAGAGAAATTTTTAGATGCGTTCTGCAGCAGCCGAAAACCAAAAAGGCGGGTTTCCAAGTAGTAAATTACAATCTTAATGATAATGTATTGTTATCGACTGTATTTCTGATGTAAATAAGATTATTTTTTTAGATGTACGAAATGGTATTTTTTTTATTACAACTATAATAGTAATTCAGCCTTTTTACATTTATTATGTCTTATATTATGCTTTGTAAGTTTTATGTACGTAGTGATGTTAAGTTGTGTAGTTGTTGATATGTTTTATGCTGCTATAAGCGTTCGTTTCTCTTTATTCGTCAATTAAGAGAGAAATGCCAGCTTGTTGCTCATAGTAATTGCATGAAATTAATATTAGAAAGTCGGCTTGCATCTAAACGAGCTTTGAAAATGATTTAATATAAGTTATTAAATGTTTAATTATTATGAAATCGATATCCACATGCATGACTATAGAGTTAACTGTCATTTATGTTTTGAAAATACCTAATTCAGTTTTGTGCATGCTTTGGTCTTTGTTTTATTTTAGTTTTATTTATTAATTTTTTTTGGGTTTTTTATTATTATTTTTTAGAGTAGGAGTTTTAGAGTTAAGTCACCCATAAAAATAATAATTTTAGTGCTAGTGCTTTTTTATTATTAATTGCAATTTCTTATTTTTTTTCTTATTTTAGTTTTAAAGTTTTTATTATATTTTAAACTGTTGGCAAAACTCTGTGCTTTATATCTTGCAGGTGCATTTCTGGTAATAGTTAGGACTTGGCTTGGTCTCGGTATCACTGGTTGTAATTAACTCAATAATTCCACTCGATTTATTTTGATGAGTGTGTTTGCGGTAAATGTCTTTTGCATATTTCTGTTATGCAAAGCGGTCGATTAAATTTGACAGGAATTTTATTGGGTATTGTGGTCATTTGGATTTATTGCTTGATTATCCTAACATAATTAGCATTTTTCTGCTTATGGTAATTGATACGATATTGTGGCTTCTTTTTATTTCTTCCACGTCTTTGCACTAATTTAATTGTCTCATCATTAGAAAATTAACCCTTTTTTTCCTCATCCCTTTTTTAATGGTAAAGAAATCTTTTAGTTTCTGCGTAGCATGCTGACAGCACGTTGCTTTGCCCTTGACAACACGTTTGTTATATTTTTGGTTTTTCTATTAATATATTTTTAAAGGCGAGGTGTTAAATGAACACTAAACACAGTAATAATTTCTTTTTTGTTCTATAAATAATAATAAAATATTAATTAATTAATTAAATATTACGCATTGCCATTGACGACAGACAATTAAAGCAGGCCCATTCCACCGCAGTTGATTTATTATTCATGATTTTATTGTTTATTTACACTTTGTGCAAGCAGAAGTAAATAGACAAAAAAAAAAAAAAAAAAGGGAAAAAAATACCAATGGCAATGTGTGTATGCCGTTAATTCATTAATTTTTAATTTCTTTTTTTATAAATTTGCCATTTTGCTTCATTCTTTTGCAGATTAACGCATTGTGTTTGGGAATGTTAAACTAATACCTAAAAAAAATTAAAAATTGCACCTCATTTTTTATTTTTATATTTTTCAGCTCTTAATAGGGAGACAAACTACTTAATTTCCCTAATTCGCGTAGAATAACACCACCACCTGCGATTCCTTTTAATATTTTTGCATTTGTTTTTGCAGTTTGTAGTGCTACTCACCTAACCAAGTCCAACATTTAGTGGAAATCACCAGCACTGATTATGCCTTTATTTGATGCAATAAGACGGTTGCACACACGGATGGATGGGTCATTAAAACCATCAATTTTGTTATTGCTCAATTTTATTGCCGAAATTCCTCATTTATGGCAGTTTGGATAAGCAGAAATTTGGCTCTGCTTTCCTGCAACCCACGAATCCCTGTTTGCAAACTCTTATAATATAACCATAACCATAATAATTGCTAAAATTTCTTAATTGAATTTAATAAGAAAAAAAAATTATCCTCTTTAAAGGAAAAAGAAAACTAGCACAGATTGTGATTGCTGGAACGAGTTGTTTTTAATTTTGTTGATGTTTATTATTTTTTTTCTTTTTTGTCTATGTTTTCACCCCTCACAGCTACGAGTAGTCAGGGCGTTTAGGAGCACCCTGGAAGACATGGAAGACAGACGTAGCGTACATAGCTTACACAGTTTACGTAGTTCCCGTAGCCATCCTGGGCCTAGACCGCTGTCAGACATTAGCTTCATTGACGAGGATCTGCGATTATCCGCTACTGGCAATGACTACCCGTACGATTTAACTCCAGTCGTTTTAAAAAATGTTCCCACGAACTCGGCCACTTCCACCACAACCAACTTGAAAAATCCCCCGAGTAGTCACGAGTTCGAAGCTCGCGACCCTTCTGAGACTGTTCCCTTGATGGAATCGAGGCAGCATCAGAATGGCACGACAACAACCTCAAGTACTTCTCTCTTGTCCGCTTCAAATTTGCCTGCAATTCACTCGAAATCTCTAATGAGAAGTAATAATAACAGTGCCCGAGATAAAGCTCTGGAACAGACACTCAAAGTACACGAAACGAGCATATAGTCACTGCCAAAGATCAAATTTATCGAGACACAAAAAAAGAAAAAAAGTTTAACAAGTGGTTTTTAATTACCTTAGTTTACCAAACGTTGTTTATTGATGCAAAAAAAGGATAAATATTTGTTTCACCAATTTTTGTTTTCTTCGCCGCACGATTATGTGTTAAAAAACTGAAAATTTATAACATCGTTATTATTACTATTATTTTTTTCTTTTCTTTTTACAAGTTTTAACTTTACGATTATGGAAATGGAAATTAATGAAGTTAATTATTATTATGATTATTATCATTAAGGTTTAAAAAAAATTAATATCTCCTGTGGATGTCTTCAATAGTATGGACTTAATCTCTCTCTCTTTCTCTTCCCTCTTACGAAAATCTGTGTGTCTCTTCCATCATTTTTATTATTATTATTATTATTATTATTATATCATTAAAAAGAAGAAACATTTCTGTGAAAAAATAATTACAAATTGTAGACAATCATGGTGATGGGTGAAGTGCAAGATTTTTTTTAAAAAAGAATTTTTTTTCTAATTTTTGTTTTTATTTATTTTTCACTTTTTTTTCGGATTTTTGAATTTTTGCAGTTTTGAAGGTGAAACTAAAACTTGCTGCTGCCTTGAAATTGTATCTCTTAAGGGTGTGCAAAAGGCTGTTTTTTATTGTTGTTTTTTTATTTACTTAAATAAGGACAGTCAATAATTATTAACTTATTTGTTTAGTATATAATTATGAAACATCTTTTCATTTCTCACAAAACATTCTCTCTCAATCTGTTTCTTTTTCTTTTCCACACTTTTCTCAACCACAAACCAACCATTTACATTTTCAATCAAAAATCTTCCCTATTTTAGATAAACGCCATCAATGTTTCTTCCTGTCTCTACTCAATTCTCTGTCTCTATGTGTCTATCGTCTTTTTTTATTTATATGTATTTATTTTATTAATTTTTTTTTTATTTTAA
Organism: Geophilus truncorum; assembly: GCA_034695745.1. Classification (NCBI taxonomy): domain Eukaryota; kingdom Metazoa; phylum Arthropoda; class Chilopoda; order Geophilomorpha; family Geophilidae; genus Geophilus; species Geophilus truncorum. Next base: position 34,140 of record JAQFZP010000061.1, on the reverse strand, counting down.
TACTTCTGCTGCCTAGTAGGTGTGAGTGTTGGATGTGTGCGAGGAAATACCGGCTCTTTATTTCTTTTTTTTTATCATTATTATTATTTTTTCTAGTATCTTATAGATGGATTTGAATGGTTGACTGATTTTTCGTGTCGTCTTCGCCACTGTGTCGCCAGTTGGTGCGACGACCAATTTAATTAGCAGAGATTAAAAAAAAAAATAATATCTAGAGTTTAATCTAATGGACTCAAAAGTTTACTTCCTAAGTTGCCATTTTTGCTTTTTGTCGTATTTAAAGGTGATTGGCGGTGAGTTGCAGGATCGTTTGATTCCCGTGCCCTACAGCAAGAGTGCCACAGACCAAGCTGTAAGCTGTCTTGCTGTTACTTTTTGCTTCTTCACGTACTCGATATTTCTTTGAATCCATATGTAAATACCTGTAAAAATTAAAATTTGGCAATTAAATTAAATATATAAAAATGTTAAAATCTATAAATGGATTCAAAGGGGTTGACTTTTTGAAAAATATCATGCTATTAATTGGTTATGGATGGAATTTCACAATTAATCACGAGTTCCTTTGATTTGATGTCTGAATGAGAAACCCACACATGTCCAAAATGAAGTGTGCGCAGGAACCATCGCCCAATCAGAGCAATGAAAACGTTTTTCTGCTGTTGCATATTTTAGGCGTGTGATGTGGATTCAGTCATCATTCAAAGGATTTTTTTTTTTTTTTTAATTTTAACCACAAATAATGTGCATTTGTTTGCCTAATTTTTTTCCCACAACTCATAAAAAATACAATCAATCCATAACCGTAATTTGCACTAACTAGCACAGTGGATGAAATTACAATTAAAAATTAGACAGAAATAATTCTTCAATCTGTTCCAGCTGTTTTTACCCGTGATTTACCCAGATGATTGACTGATGGAGTTTGTTTCAGTGTTTTTTATTTTTATATTTATTTTTTTTCTTTCATTAATATCACCTTTAATTTTTTTTAATATTTAGTTTGTGACCAACCAACTTGTGCTTGCTGCATGATGAAGTGTGAGCGTTTAAGTGAAAATTTCAGAGTTTTTAGTATTATTATTATCATTTGTTATTGTAATTTTCTTCTTTATTTCTCGTTTCACTTTGCTTTCCTTCACCAATGCATGTTCTTTCACTGTTTCTATATTCATAACTTGATTTGTTTCTTTTAAAAAAAAAAGTTTTATTTTTGTTTTTAAATCAGTGCTGCTTAGTCGTAGCCCGAAACTTTAATAATACAGAAAAGCTTCGGAGTTTTACATAATAAGCGAGGATATATATATAAATTGCGCTTAGTTTGGCTCAATTTTTGTGTGTGCATTAAGAGATACATTGGTTCAAGGTAAGAATGCTCAGTTTTAATGGGCGCAAAGCATCATTTTGACTTTTCTGTTTGACATTTTGTTTTTCTCTTACTTTTTTTTATTTTGGTGAAGGCATTTGACTGGTTGTAAGGACGTTGTTGCATATCATAATTGCATTTTTTTTTTGAATTTATTTTTCTCATCCAATAAATAGTTTGGTTTCAATGATTTGTAATATTCTGCTGCTTCTAACAGTCACATCACATTTTAATTTAATTTTTTGATTTTTAAAATAACATGGGTTAAAATACTAAACCAGTATAACGAGTTTTCTCCCCGTTTTTATTTTGTGTTTGTAATTAAGTGTTAAATTTTAACAGTTTATTAAATTATATGTAAGTGGTTCCATTACTTTTTATTTGTTTTTGATTTCATTTAGTTTGCTTAGTTTTATTAGTTAATCTACCTAGTAAATTAGTTTGGTAAAGTAGTAAAAGCATGACTGGATTTTTTTTTTGTTTGGTTTAAATGGTTAAATGTAGTCTAATGACTGCATGAATTTTTTACACGTAGCTTTTAGTGTTACTATTTATTTATTTAGTAATTTAATTTTTTTTTTGCTTACCATACATTTAAGTTAACTAGTAAGAGTTCATATAAAACTGCACGTATATTTTAATTTAATTATAGAGTTAAAATTAACATATCCCAGAATACGTGTCTAAAAAAAAAATAATAACAACAATAATTATCAACCACAAAAATCAAAATTTAAATATAAAATCTGAGCATTTCTTAACTATATAAATTATATACATTAAAAAAAAAAATAATTTTTTTAATATTGACTTAATAAGTCGGTGTCGTGTTTTTATGTTTTTTTTATTTTTTTATTTTTTTTCTGTTTTCAGATCCGCGTAGTTAATGCTTTCCGCATGGGTTTAGATACGCGCTACGATCGTAGTAACCGCTCAGTGCAAAGTGCCCTCCAAAAGGCTTCCCTCTCTAAACGACTCTCCCAATCCTCCTCTATTGAGTATGCTGACAATGAAAACGTTGCTGAACCCCAGGACGGTGCCTCGAATCACAATCAGAGCATTGAGACAGCTGTGTAGAGTGGTTTCTCAGTGGTGCAGGGGATGGACTCAGACTACGACAGTTGCAGTACTTTTAATATACTACTACAATTTTTCTCTTATCAAGAGACCAGCACCAATTTTTATTGTTGCCGTCATCTCTGATTTAAACGAAATACTTAAAAAGAAACCAAAAAAAAAAAAAATCTAGAAAAAAGAAAAAGTTTCTGGGCCACATCCTACTAACACTCATTACTACTACTTGTACTACTACTACTACCTACTACTTGTACTACTAATACTACTACGTACTACTAATCGCTGCACCGCCCTCTCAATCCTGGTCTCGCTCTTGGCTCCTGTCACCACCTGCAGTGCTTTGCTCATTGGCAGATGGTGCCATTAAATAACCGAGCATCCCGAGCAAACGAGCAGGGTGGGAGCTTGGATAACTTATATTTTCACTCCTTTTTCTCCCTCACCAATACTCCCTGTGTTAAACATATATTTTTCATGATTTTTTATGTTAATTAATTTTTTTTAAAAACATTATGATTTAATTCTGGTGTTTAGATGAGCTTTGTAGGAATTGTTGAACTGAACCGTAGAATTGCCATCAAAAAGAAGTTATTTTAATTTTTTCTTTCTCGAAACAATTTTAAGTGTGGAGTGTTTAGTGTTTTAAAACTACTGCTACTTACTAGCCACCATGTCAGAATGTACATGTATTTAAAAGAAAAATACTGCCATTTCTCCTTGCTATAAAAATGTTGCAAGGTAGTGAAAAGTAATGCAACATAAAGGATGTGACGTATCTTTTTTTTTTCTATTCTTTTTTTTTTTGGGTTGAGTTTTTAATTTTATTTTTTAATTATAAAAAACTGGTGAGCAAAGCTTGCTGACGTCGTGTCAGGAGTCGTGATTCGGTTCCGAGAATGTGTCTTGGGTGATAATAGGCAACTTCGTTGAAGCAAGATCCATCCGAGTGTCTCGCATTTGCCTGATTCCTACCAATGAAAAACGAAACAAAAATTCAAACAAACGAGTGGCCGAATGAACTTAGTTTTCAAAACAAAAACAAATCTTTAAAAATATGAGAAGGTATTTCAAAAAATATGAACTCAGGGACTTTGATTGAAATGTGTTTCGAAACTGTGCCTGCAGGAATTTTGGTTTAAAAACCTACGACACACTTGAATGCTGAAGTTACAGACCAAGGGTTGGTAGGAAAACGGTGTTTTCAAATGTATAAAATAACAGAGTATATATAATTATAAGAGTGTGATCTCTTCAACAAAAAAAAAAATTATAGGAAATTTTCGTTTTGTTATTTTTTTTTCCGTTTGTTATTCGTTTTATTTTTCAGCCATGCCGTAGTAGCGAGTTATTTATGCTTGAAAACGAAAATTTTACACAAATTGCCTGAAATGTTTGAAAAATACCTAATCGTTTTATATGTACGATGATGATTTTTAAGTCCAAATTTAAAAAAATGAAAAGAGAAAAAAAAAATAAAAAAAATAAAAATCAAGCTGTAATAATTAATATCCGGTACTCTCAGCAAACTATACCACAAATTTTTAATTTTAATCTTATTGATTTATAGTTTTTTAATATTTTTTTGGCTCTTGATGGTGTAGTGTACACTTATGGTGCTCCTCATATCAAACTCATTCATTAATGTAGCTACAATAATGGTGTGCCTTACTTCAGCATAAAATTTCAAGGCAAAACAACAACAACCTGCTGCCTTGTTTTACTTAGATGCCTGCAAACCAAGACAAATTTATTGTTATATTGGCGGTTTATGCCGAAAATGATTGTTAACTGTAATAATTTTTTTGAATATTTTTTTTGCTTTTACAAAATGTTGGAATTATGTCTTGAGAATTTAACAAGAAAAATTCTCGAATTAATAATTTTGTTTATTTTGTTTTGGTTTTTTTCTTGTAATTATGCTGGAAGTTGATTTTAAATTTTTAAAAATGTAGGTGCATGAATATTTGTAAAATTTTAAACAAATAATAATAAAAAAAAAAATGATTATGATAAATAACGTGTCCTAGCTTTGTACAAAATAATAAATAAGTATCATGTATAATGATGAAATTGTTTGATTTTATCTCTGATCAGGCTCAATGGAATAGTTTGCTGATGGTGCCGTCCTAAAGCCAATCACTTGATCTTGTTTGAGGAGAGTGTTTAAGTAAATAATTATCAATCTGTCCATTATTAACCATTAAATTGCTCTTCTAATTTCTTACAAGATTAACAGTGATGGTGATTATATATATATATATAAATAAATAAATAAATATAAAAATAAGAAAATACAAAAATAGCCAAGTTATTATTATTATGTATCATAATGTATGAAAAGTTATGAAAAACTTGTGTCATTTTTTCTCCTCTCCATTCTACCGAATTGTATTAATATTTCAATTATTTGTATTGATTGACCAAAAAAAATTTTTTTTTGAGTAAATGATACAACCAAACAAAAAAGAGCAAAATATTGATGTTAAAAAATTAAATCTTGTATGAATTTATGCAATGATGTGTGTGTACAGCAAATTGTATTGAATGCACGTAATTAAGACAAGTGTGGGGAATTTAATCTCTGGCATTCAGTAAACTATTAATATAACCTAATATTATTAATAATAATAATACTAATAATTCAATCATTTGAAAAAAAATTCAGCTTCTTGTAATAATCTTAGACTTGGAGATGGTACAGTTGGGTGACATTCACTCACACGGTTTTTTCGTTGTTTATATATAGTCACGTGTCACGACAACATTAATCTCCAGGTCTTGCTTCTGTTTTAGTGTTTCTGCTCCTTCAAACTTTTTGCTCTTAACAAAACACCATGCTTGAAATTTAACATTTTTTGTTTTCATTTTTGGTAGATTTGTATAAAAAAAACTCTAATGAGCGATGAAATGAAACTGGGAGAGGGATTTAGAGAGAAACGAACGAGAAATCAAATATTAACATCATACCACAACCCCTTCACTACTAATTGAGATTTTTAGGAGGTTTGAAAGAGAGGGATTGTAGATTACCAAAAGATAAAAAAAAAAAATTGCTTGTCTTTGTCATTTTAAATTCTTGATGGCGTTCTTTTTTGAAAGAAAACATTTTTTAAAAAACTCTGGATACTACTTTGCATGCCATTCTACACTAGTAATGTTGTATGTGCTGTTTGTAAGCTAGTGTAAGATAAAAACTGGCCTCCTTTGCACCAACTCCAGTATATTCCTATAATCCATCATGGAATTTGTTATTATTAATTATCATTGACGAATTAAATAATTACTCGATTATAATTTCAATTTTTTATGTTAGTGAATGTCTTCAATTATTTTTTAAAAAGTTAAAAATGGCATTCTCATGTAGTGTTTTTGATTAACTTGTGTACATTTTTTGTATTTAGGTGAAAAATAAGAGAAAATTATGTAGTAAAGTTTTAAAAAAAATCGGTATCCCATTACTCTGATGATGTATATCTTTTTATTTTTATTTTTCCACTTTTGTTAAATTGCAGGGAATTTGTTCAAGTTATGCTGATGAGGTATCAAAATATTTTTTTAAATGCAGAAGATGAATTTGGAATTATTTTTGTAAGTGCGTTGTTTCAGATCAATGGTTAAATTTGCTTTACTCGTTATTAATCTTCGATTGTAACTTGTTAACTCGTATTTTTAAAGGATACAAATTGTGTTTCAATTTGATTCAAATATTTATTTTGTATTATAGTCGATCGATGATTGTTTTTAAACAAAATAACGATCCACAGCAGCATGAAATGAGCAATATGCCTGCTTTGGGCACTTTTTCAGTCCATGGTCAAATTGGCTTGGTCTTTACACTTGGCCGTTTTTAAATATTGTATCTTTTAATTCTGGTGTGAAGTTTTTATTGATTTTGTTTAGTTTTTTTTTTTAAATTTATTTTTTAGTTTTTTTTTATGTTTAAGTCAGGTTTTTGGGAGATTGTATAGTTTCCACATTTAATTGGGAAAGACTCTCAAACTTTTCTTGTAAACATTTACAATTCTGTGAACAAAAAACCCCACAAATTTTAGGAAATTCTTGTGACAACAAAATTGTAACTTAATGTGTCATAGTCTCCACTGTTTTGTGCATGTATCAAAATTTTGTTTTCATATGACATTTAGGTGTTGCAAATATGCATTAGTTTTTAAGAATTTACATGGACTGTTAAATATGTACAATAATTCTAAGTAGTTCAGGTTGAACTAGTAGAAAGAGAGAAAAAAAATTTAATTAATTGATAATTCCTATTGCCATCAATTCCTGTCATTTGATTTCTTTCCTTTCATTTTATTTTTAGAATATGTTTTTGAGTTTCTTAGATTTAATTGTCATTTTAAAAAAATTCTACGAAGACCTTGACATTCTGAGGATGCTGTAATGATATGAATGCTAAAGATTTTACATTAAAACAATTCAAAAGTTTCTTGCTTGATGTGTATTCCTCATGTGCACTGGAAATTGAGGTGAGTAAAATACTATTTATTACGAAACTTTTCAGTACAAAAAAGTAGGATATTTACAATTTAACAAGGTTTGAGGTTTGAAGTTTGAAGCATTAATAAATTAGAAATGGTGAAAAGTGAAGAGAAATACCATTCAATCATCATTCAAACAAAAGTTAAGTGCTTTTGTTGTTCCTTGTGTGGAGTAATGATGATTGGTTGGTACCTATGGTACTGCTATTGATTTTGCTTTGAAAGTTCTGGAAGGTACAAAAAAATATCTCCCTAATCTTCAGAGTTTCAAGCGAGAGTTTGTACAGTAAAATACGGTTCCATCAGAAATAAGATGAAGATAAGTTAATTGAAGCTTCTAGATAAACAATATTTTCTTGTTTGTGCGGATTTTTATAACTGTTTATTTAATTTTTATTGATTTTTGCTTCTGTAAAGAATGAAACTATGGTAACGGAGAACTTTTCCTGGTAGAACCACGAAAGGTAGATTTATGTCTAAATTAACCAACACTGCTTTCTTCTAGACTCGGCGACGTTGGTAAATCTCCACAATCACCATTCGTCTGGACAGGTCTTGGAACCAACATTTGACTTGTTGATGGCTTTGTGACGACAAATCGACTTCTTGTTGTGACACAACCTCCCAAGCCACCTGAACTTTGACTTCCTCCTTGTCTCACATTTTTGTACGGTTGCAACAACACAATGTACACTTTAGGAATAAATAAACAGCCCAACGCCACTGATGCACTAATGTTTATGCACATGCAGATGCTGGCGATCTGAATCTAAAATGTAAAATAAAAGAAGAAATAAATTATTTATGACATGTCGTTGGAAATATAGTTATTGAATATTCAAATTTGGCTTCTTAATCATACCATATTAATATCAATTTTTAAAAAAAATCCCTAATTTCCGAATATTTATGAGCCATAAATATTAATTAATCACCGGTTGCAGCAAAATGACAGTAAGAAAACGTTGCTAATAAAAGAAAAATTGACTGCGACATATTTAAATAATTAATTTAGTACGTTTTAATTCAATATTAATGTCTTTCATCCTCAGCTTAGTTTATATTTTCACCGCTGGATGGCGTTGGCGAACCAATTTTACTATTTCATCATCAACCGCATACGTCACAATTTATGGAAAAGTTAGAGAAGTTAGTTCATAGCACTTTGGTGTTTTTCTGTTGACTTTAATTTATCTTCACGAAAAAATTGAATTATAAATTAAGGCACGCCATGAGTTCCAGTTAATAACCTGGAAAAACCAAGCCAGGTATGAAATTTGTAACTACTACATACACTATACGAATTTTACCCTCATTTCCATTTTTAGGATTAATTACGCCCTCGTGGTTTTTAACTCGACTCAAGCTGGGCTCGCGACCTCCGTACAATTTGTCGAGAACCAATTACTTTTTATGAAGGGCGTAAAGAAAAAGTTTAATTTTGTCCTGACACTTTTGTATGACCACTTCACTCTCTTTCTATTTGAAAATTTTTACTGCTTTTCAATTTTCATCATGAATTATTGCTGGACTATTTTTTTTTGTGATTTCGTGTTAATAACCGGAAGTGCTTTCATAAATGCTCTGGTGTGTGTTCTGAGCCGCTTGTCGAGGTGTAATGATTTATTGGAACAGAAAGACATTCAAAAATGTTGAAGAGTCACAGCACCGGCAAGATTATTAGCATAGGCAAGCCCGATATCGATCCGAGCGGAAAAGTTATTCAAAGAAAGATGGAAAGACTGGAAAGTTAATTTAGGACTAAAGTGTGTCACTTGGACTGAATTGATTTCAAAAGGAACCGACCGCAATCAAGAAGTCAAGTAAAGGTTAGACATTTTTTTTCTTCTTGCATAAATATTAAGGACACTATATGGAAAATTACTAAATTTTTGAATTTTTTGATGTTTGAATGAGAGATTGAGGACTTTAAAAACAACTTTTTTTTTTCGTTTTGCAAACATTTTCAGAAATGTTTCAGAAATCCCAAGTGGATTATTTGGAAGAAAGAAATGGTATGATAAGACGGATCTAGTTCAACTCTTTCGAGCATTAATTTAATGAATTCGTGGTTAATCTATAAAGTGTATTTAGCATTCGCATGTTCTCCGTTCCTCCCAACGTAAATCAGTCGTGTGGTTTAATTGGAGTGCAATGGCTAAATTTAATTCACTTATTAAAAATCATTCCAAATTGCACGATTTGAGAGAAATAAATATTTGAGATTTCGTAAAGAAAGAAATATCTGAACAAACACTAGAACTAGCATTTAGAATTCGTAGAAATTTCAACAATTTAAAATTTAAAAAAAATCTCATTTCTCCGAAATGTAACGAATTGCTTCATTAGAAGTTAGAGAAAGTTTTGAAAGGGGGATAAAGTTACCACTTTACCAACTTGGTTTTTGCCAATCAACTTCAACACAAATATCGAGGCGCATTGATTTTGAGTCTCATTCAGTGCTTTTAATAACAGTAACATAAGTTAGAAATCTCTGTTCAGAAACAAGAGACACTCGAGTCGAAGTCAAGGCACTAGTATGCCTCCTCTCATAGAGCAAACCGCAAGAATAATATATTAGAATTGCGAAGCCATCTTGCGGTGGTAACATTAGTAATTAAATGCGTGGGTTCAAAAGATGAACAACGAAACGCAATTTGCCTTCTATTATTTTCACGCTAGTAAACGTCAATTCTCATATTTAGCCCAGTCAACTCGAAAGAAACTATAAGATGCACCATGGGGTATTAATGTAATTCAAGCAAGCCTTGATTAAATCCTTGATTAGATCCTTGACTAATAATTCAATTTCTTTACTACCCAAGACCAGGGGGGTTTTTGTAATTCAACTGGCCACAATTGCAGTTAGATGATATTTTTATTTAAACACTGCAACTTGGTCAGTCGGGGTCTGCCCGAAGACACACAGGTTGATGCGCCCCCTGCTGTTCATATATTAAATTCAGTTGAATTTATGTATGAACTTCAAGACGTTTTACATTTCTCGTTGAAAAAACTTGCAGAAGACTAGGTGAGTTCATTTATTATTTGCACAAGTGTAAAATCTTGTGAAAGACATTTGTCTTGTGTAAAATGACCATTTTTCTCGATCTAACAGACTAGTTTTAACGTAATTTTCACACGTGCAAATAATAAACGAACCCACCTAGTGAAATAGATACCTTATAATCATTGTTAGTGCCGAAATAAATGGGCACAAACGCGAGCCAAACGATGCACGTCGAGTACATGGTGAAGCCAACATATTTGGCTTCGTTAAAGTTCTCGGGAATTTTCCTCGTCTTGAAGGCGTAAACGGTGCAAAGAACTATCAAAATCATATTGTAAGCCAACGACATGATGAGCGACACGTTGGAAATCCCGCACTGCAGAACGGCCATCGTGCGGGTCGGATAGACCTCGCGAGTTCGTGGCTCGTCCATTGCTAGCCATGCCAACGATCCCAACATCTGCACAGTGACCAAACCCATGCAGATGACGATCTGCGAACGCGGACTCGTGTAGCTCGGCCTTTTGATCGACTTTATTCCCCTGTTGAAGATCCGCGAAATCCTGTTGGTCTTGGTCAAAATGGCGGCGTAACAGATGCAAAGACACAGTCCCAGGGAGATGCGGAGAAGGGCGCAAGTTGCCGCGTTTGGTTTGGCGATCACGACGAAACTGGTGCTGTAGCACAGAAGAATCCCGCTGAGAAGGACGTAGCACAACTCTCTCCCCGACGCCATGATGATTGGGGTTGTGTTGTAGCGGATGAAGACGGCGAGGACGAAGATGGTGAAGAGGATGCCCAGAGAGGAGAAGACAATAGGCACGAGTGCCCACGGACTGTTCCACGTGATGTATTCTATTGGGAGTTTGTAGCAGCCATATTGGTCCGTCGTTGGAGCGTAGCCGGACTCGCAAGGGATGCACGTGTCGTTAAAGATGAACTCGTCGGTGCGGCAAGGGACGCATTGCCAGCAACAACGGCTGCCCTGAGAAATTGAAGGAATTGGAGTTGAATGAAATAAAATTAATTTGTTGCTCTTCGGCTTTAATTTTTGTGCACTCACTTGGTAATTACGAATGTGGCCCAGGGGACACGGCTCGCTGCAAACAGATGACGGTATGGAGGAGATGTTCTCCGGCCATTTAGCCAGGGATAAATTCAAATTAAGACTGTAGAACGAAAGGGAGTGAGAAGAGAGAAAGATCAGTTAAAGGTGACGTTTGTGGGGCATTTAATTGGTAAGAACAACGATGGGAATTGTGGTTTGCAGGGCTTTAGTTTCTAAGTGAAATATATAAATAGTTAAAACGAGGTGATGAGGATTTTGAGGATATTTTTCAGAATTTTTTTTACTACTGGTACTCGTTTATAATGTTTTTAAAGGAGAAAACTTCTATTGACTCGTTTATCCCAAGGTTAAACAATCGAAAACAATTTTTTTTTTCTGTAAACAGTGCACAAAAAACATCTGAGACCAAGCTGCCCCCTGTTAGATTTTCTGCAGTGATTGGTTCTTGTTTGAAAAGTTAATGGAAACTTCTAACTTTTAAACTTTGAAGTTTTAAGTTCATGATTAAATTAACCAAAGGTTATTTACATTTAACCCAGTACTTAAATATCGTTGCGTTGTTAATGTTGGTTTTGCAGCAAGCAATTAAGTCAAAACGCTGGCTTAATAGCCGTCTTTTTTTAATGGGGAGAGAATTTTCCTTCGAGTCATAAATTGATTTTAAACAACGTACAAAAAACTTTCCCTTTTTTATTTTTTTTTCAAACAACGTTTTTTACTTTTAATTGTAATGTTACACGCCCCGAGCGATTAAGGAAGAAATTTAGAACCTTTCAAGTCTTTCTAAGTAGTTAGCGAGTTTGTAATGAGTAATGACATGAAAAGAGATTTGATTGATCTGCACTAAAGAAAAAAATAACGTGTGAGATGTACGTGAATTATGACTGTAATTTTAAGAAAGAGATTTGTACATTTGTTTGATCACCTGAAACACAGTAAATCACTGACCACATTTTAATGAAACCGCGTTTGATTGAGTTCAAATTTCTTTTCTTGAAATAACAAAAGATTCTGCATATTTAAATAAATGATCAGTTTAAATATGAACGAGTTTCTTTCGTTGACATCTGCGGTCATGTTTGTGATTTTACTTGGGAATTAGGTTTCGTGTTAATTAAATCAAATTGCAAGTGGAAAACTTGGCAAAGCAACTGCTAAGTTTTTGGCTATTTTCTGAAAGTATCTTTGAGGTAATTTTCAGTTTGGCTGGCAAAATTCCAGTCCAATTATTTTATTATATATGTCTTTGTTTATCCATTGCGAAAGCATCGTTATTGGAAAGTGATTACGGCTACTATGTCAACAGATAAATCCATGCCATAACTGATCAAACTCGCACGCGGGTCTGGTTTGAAATTTGACTTTTAATTTATCGTGTACCGTAATTATTGGAATTTAAATTACGAATGAAATATCAGAATTTGTGACTATTTGAAATAATTGTGGTTGGAGCGAAATAATTAATTTCATGTTAGTGCGTTAAAAACAATAAAATGGTGCTACTCTCTAGTTAATGTGGAAAAATCACCCACTGCTAAACTTTTAATGAAGATAGCGCCCAGAACGATTACCTGCTCCGCCATTTACCAACGTGTGAAAGTGAGAGATTTTAGGACTCGTGATGAAACATTACCCGCGAGTCTCAATTTCCCATTTTCCAGATTTTAGTCTGGTAACGCATCACTTGGGAAAATTGGAAGGAATCACTCATGTGACTTGAAGAATCCGAGCGGCTTCAACTGTGGATTGGATGTCGAGCCGAGTGTCAGACACACAATTAAGAGACTTGGAATTACTTTTAACGATGGGATTGTCAATAAACTTGTCAATTTAAGTTTGTCTGTGGTTGGTTTTGTAAACAGTGAGAATTTTAACTTTAATGACAATGTGAAATCCTGCCGTAACGAAAGTGGTATTGTAGGGGAGAAAAAGCAAATTAATGATAATTGCGGCATTAATTATTCTTACTATGCGCTCCAATCTCCGATTTGATAGTAATCGTACTTAGATCCATTTTTCTGGTACTGATAAATGACATAGCTAACTTGAGGATCTCCGTCTTCATTAAATCGCACTTCTCGTCCTTGAAGCCCTTTTAAAATTGAAAATGTTTCTTGGATGATTGCCGCTGACACCGCCGTCACTTTTGATTTTTACTTACCTATAAAAGACACGTTTCTTATGTAAGATAAAAGTTGACGTCCCTCGGGCTTGGGCTCCATTTGAGGACAAAGGGTTATTGAGCCGTTAATACAAATGTCAGTCATCATATTATGCAGAGCGTGCGCCATCGCAAAAACTGCATCCACTACAAACGGAACCAATCCTTCTTGCTCGTACGGACCAAATTGGTAGTCGTCTAAGCAACAGGAATAAATTAGAATATTACAAATTAATTATTAGTAGGAAACTTTCGGTTTGTTTGCCCCCACGTTTCATGTAACTAAACATACTTGTAAATATACATGAACTAATTGTGAGTATACACGATTGTAAATGTTTACTCGTGCAAATGACTAATCGAACAGCGTTTATTCTGTCTCGTACATCACTAGCCACCGACTCATTGATCTTGAAGCTGGGATACAACAAGCAAAGCAATAAAGCAGAGGTCGAATACTGTATGACTATTGTATCTCCATGGTAACGAGACAAAAGCTAACGTCTGGTATTTCTCGAAACAACATTTTGATAAATAACTAGTTTCGCTATAGTAACGATTTAACGAACCTTTACAGAGTTTTAATCGTTTCTCGTTGTTCGGCGTGAACGAACAGTTGAAATGCTGCATCCAAAACTCATCGAACCATACATTCCTTCTGTTGTTAGACGGTCGAAGACCCTTGAAATACTCATCGAATCCGTCGACGGCTGTTCTTTTCGGCAAGATTGTGATGGCTCCTTGAGCCGCGGCCTCCTGGTGGCGCACTGGGTGTATTTTAGCTCCCCAGCTGTCACTTCCAACCCACAAGAAATGTCCGCCATGATTGTGTTTCAGACTCGTTTCGAGCAACTTGCGACAATTGTCCTCGTCTACGAACAGCACCACAGCCCTCGCACCCCACGCATTCGCCAAATGCTCGATTATCCGGTCGAAATCTTCGGGTTTTGCGTTACGTGCGATTTTCTCGTTTGCAGCTATGCACATGCCTATGGAAAGCAATTGAAATAAGTCACAATAAATAAATAAATTCTTTTAAAGTTTTCTTTTATCACCTGCGCGTTCTGCCAAGTCGGTAAATGATGCGATTCCCTTCTCGCCATAATCTCCTTCGACAGCCACTGTGGAGACATACGTCCATCCCAGAAGCTTCAAAATGTCCACCATTGCCTGCGCTTGTAGGTTGTCCGGAGGGACGACTCGCGAGAAGAAGCCGAAACGTGCCTTGTCGCTCAATTCCGTGCTTGTAGACGCATAACTAATCTGAGGGAGCTGAAAGAGGATCTCGCATGTCAAATTCATTCTACCACTTGATTTGACTCAAATTTCCCCCTTTTTTTTATGCTTCGTGAGTAGATTTTAATTAAATGGCTCAGAGAAACTCTTACTCGGTTTGCAAAGCGATTTTGACCACTTAACGTCGTCCATTTTGTCATTAAACGAACACGAAAGCTCGTAACAATCTTTTGTCTCTTTTGAAGAAATCACCTCGAAGGAGTTTGGCGGTCGCCGGGCACTTGGAGAGATAAGAGGCAGAGAAGTGGGTGAACAAAGGCTACAAGTGTATTGGTCAGCGAAAGCGATTGATTGAGTTTAGTGAGTCGATAGAATAATGGGGAGATACGCAGGGAGTTAACCCAGATTATGTGGGCACCAGCAATTGGATCTAGTTAATGTAACTTAAGCCTAGACCGTTGATAATTAACTGGGAGTGGTTTAAAATAAAGAGAAATGCGAGCTTTTGCGACATTAAATGGGAATTACAACCGATTCCTGATTAAACGATTCAAAGCAGGAAACATTTTCTGATTAATTTTGTACATTTGAATGAGAAAAGTTTTTAAAATATTTATATTTTTTGAATTTTGTTATTTTCTACTTTTTTATATAGAAATTTTATGGAGAAGTTCATGGTGAAGCGTGATTTGAAATCCTGAAAGGCATTGTGAAAATGAAATGAAAATTCTTTGTTCACATCCTCTAGCGATGAATATCAGTTTTATATACACATAAATAGCTTTAAGGAGAATATGAAGTTTGAAACTTGAGGTATGCAAAGATCAAAAGTTCAAAGTGAAGTTTCCGACACATTTCTCTGCCTCGGTCGTTTGTCAATAAATAATTACTGGCTATTGGAGATGCAAATCGCACTCAAAGCATCATCAAAGCTCAGAAATGAAATCCTTCGAGGTGATGTCTCGAGTTACTACCTCAAATTTCCCTCCCAATTGAGAACTGATTTGTCCCTTGAGAATGTATCAAAGCGGAACCCAATACCAATTTATTCCTTTAGCAACTGTATATCTTAAGATTAGTTGGAGGTAATTCAGTAAATCTTAGTTTCGTCATGGATAATGAGTAGTTATAGTTTCCTAAGTAGTAATTCCTGAGTTTAAAGATACTTTTTCTTTATTAATACATGTTTTTCAGCTGTTTGTCTATGCTATTTTATTTTATGTCTAGTTTCTTTAAAACCAATTCCATCCCATCATCCCACAGAAGGCAATAAAATCAATTCCAGCCTGATTTTGTATGACTCGAGTCGGGGAAAAGTATTGCACAGATCAACATTTTGATTTATGAGGAAGGGAGTTTTGTCACTGAAAGCAACTCATTCTACCGTAGAAAAACGCCATTGAAATGGGAATAAGGTGATGGTATAAGAAAGGAAGAGGGAAAATGGTGTAGGCGAAAGGGAAAAATCAATTTGATGTGAGGGGGTGAAAATGAAAGTTGCACCTTGACTTTATGTGCGGTGTTTTGTGTCTAAGAGTTACTTCGTGGTTAACGTACCTGAACAAATGAAATAATAATTAATTTTAACTTTTTTTAGAGTAATATAAGCAGTTAATACAAAGGCGATGTTGTCATGGAAACGTGTAAATCGAAACTTAAGCAATTGCCGTAGTAGCTATGATACGGTTATTACTTGTAATGGTCGGTATTACAGACTTAATTGCTTTATGATTTCACCATGGTTGAGAACAAAAATCTTGTTTTCCTA
This sequence comes from Geophilus truncorum, assembly GCA_034695745.1. Taxonomy (NCBI): domain Eukaryota; kingdom Metazoa; phylum Arthropoda; class Chilopoda; order Geophilomorpha; family Geophilidae; genus Geophilus; species Geophilus truncorum. The sequence continues at coordinate 17,954 of JAQFZP010000061.1, read as the reverse complement.
TTCTTGTGATCAAGAATACGCCTTTGAACACTTTAATTTGGTATTTTATTTCACACTGGTGGAAGATAATACGGGTGTTTTGATGAAAATAATGAAAATAATGACTTTAAGTGTTAATGATCCAAATGGAAAATTTGGTATTTGATGTCGACATTGAATGATATTGTTTTTGTTGTTATTTGTTTTTCTAGGTATGGATTTGTTTTGTTTGTATTGTTTTTGTTTATAAATCGGCTTTCTTTCAATTTTTTTCTGCGGTTGCCTAGCAACCAACTATTCGTTTAGTTCGCTATCTGTTCGCACTTGTTGGTTGAGGCTGAAAGATTTAATGCGATGTGCTCTTTCGAGTGTTAAATAATTAAAAGAAAAATTGTGACTTGCGGTCGTCAAGATGTACAACGTTGTAGAAAGTAAAACTCCGTAAGACAGTTTTCATTTTTCATTTATTTACTACAGATGGGAAATGTTTTTTTATTTTTATTTTTGCTTGCAAATTTTATCTTTAAGCGGTATTTTTGGTATGTATTTTTAAAGACGAGTTTTTTTTCGGAAATTTTATGCATGGCTGCATAGGACATGTTTTACAAAAACAGCTTAATACCTATCTTTATTCCCGAATTGCATCGTAATTTGTCTAACATAACCACATTTTATATGGTAATTGAAGCAAACAGAATTTTCTGTTGATTTTCGAAACTCGAGGCTTCAAGGAATAAACTAGTTACGAATGTTCTTATTGTAAACAACCTAAAAAAAAAAATTCTTTTACTGTAATTGTATGACCTTTGTGTGCAATTCCCAGACAAAAAAATATTTCATTCAATCTTTTTCTAGCAAGGAATTACATGAGAGAAGTAAAATTGTGACTGTTTTTTATTAAAGTAATCCGTCAAATTTCATGCGATTAAAGTAGCACTTCTGTAGGAAACCCATTTCCAAGTTTTTGGATTTTGTCCGTAAACTTAAGAAACTTTACTTTGCAGTTACATCAAAGGATTTCCAATTTCACTTTGCCGTCTTTCCGCACTAAAGTTATGCAGTAAAGCCAAGAAATGGCTTACCTGCATGGCACGTTTTACCTTTGGCATTTACTTGACAGAGAAATAAGGTCATCAAAGTAAGTTTTCCACTGCAATGCATCATGCAACGTGCAGCTCTCAGTTTTAATTTTTCCTTTTGTCCGCAATGTGAGTCTGAGTTGGCCGTAGCTGTCGACATTGGGATGAACTGAGTTGAAAAGTTGGATGTAAATTTCACATTCCTCTAGTCCTGCGCACACACAAGTCGATGATTGTCGGCTCGAATTTATCGACAGTATCAAGTGAGTCAATTTACTCTTGGATGGTTGCATTTCTTCTCAATGGCGGCAAACGTCTCCAGAGGCAGGCGACTTCGTTTTGTCAAAACTTCAGCTCCGAGCTAAAAATTTTTTTTTCTCTTCAAACATCAGTTCGTTACTTTTTACCTCTTTCTTTTTTTCGTTTTATATTTTCTTTTTTCATTTCTCACATTTCTTACATACACCTATAGGATAAAGTTAAAAGCTGGGATAGCAGCGCTGTTTATCGTGCACTTTGAGAGAAAAAAATTGATTGACGTCATGTTTTATTCAAATGTTTTGAAAGGTTTTAGCGAATAGTCTTTCAAAATTTTACCATGGTAAGTATAGACTATTTTTAGTTTTACGAGTTATTATTATGCGATGCATTCCACGTAATGCAGCATGAATAAAAACCACAAAGATAACTTTTTTTTCATAAATTATTGTTATTTCAAAACCGGCTTTTACCAGGAATCTTTAGGGGGTCTTGAGTTACTAATTTCTTTCTTCCAATGTTATTCAATTCAGAGACTATGTAAGTTTTGTAATATCATTAGAATATTTAGAATGAGAAAATTCCTAGAAATTCAGTGATAGTTTATAAGAAACCTGTGATTTACTCACAAGTAGAAATCAATTTCGATGACTTTTTCAAGAGATATTTGGGCAGAAAAGTGTTGGTTGAGTGGTTTTGACACAGAACCACTCACCCCTTTCCCCACCGTTTCACAAAAAGGGTTAAACTCTCGATTGCCATCTCGAAAACATTTCGTCAAACAGATTCTTTTCGAGCGCGAGTTGTGAATTGGAAGGCTTGCGCCTTATAGCCGCCGGAGGAAGCGATAAAATTCCTCGTTCACGTGTCATTGGTTTGCCCGGGACCATTCAGAGCATGTCGAGGGCCAGAATTGGAGTTGGAGGAGGATTAAAGGTGAGATGAGAATGGGCATCTTAGTACTGCGTTAGCTAGAGGAAGTAATGGATGTTATTAGCAATTACCAGAGGATTTGTTATTACGGTAACAAATTTTCCTTTTTTTTTGTTGTTGTTGTTTAGTAATCTTATGGAGAAAGTGAGGTGAGAGGAGAGTTATTTTCTTTTTTTTTTCGTAATTTTTTTTTCTTTATGTATCTGTTTTATGAGGACAATTGCACTCCGCCTGAATTGCGACTTTCACAGTGTTTGGCAAGTTGTGCAGTAAAGCGAAAGTGAGCACCAAGTCGCATTTTTGTTTGATGGGTTTCCACTCGAAAATGTAGCGGTTTGAGGAATGTTTACCTGACATTCTTCTAGGAGTAGCCATCTAAATCCCAAGGTTGGAGTGAGTTATGGTCGAGTGAGTGAAGAATAGGTGGTCAGGCTGATGACGAATGAAGCAGTCGACGTAGCTTTTCATACCGCGATTTCTTGCAGAGCGGAAATAAAGTGTAATTTTTTACTTCTTATTTTTTTTTATTTCCACGTCATTTTGGTGTCCACATTTGAATAATTAGTTTAATTTGGTGAGTAGATGTGGGTGCGGCTAAACTTATGAGTTTAGAAATAGTGATAAAGCGACATCTGTGATGTGAAACGTGTCCGAACTGGTGAAAATTTTTTTTATTTTATATTTCTGTGGATGAATGAGTGGAATTTGTGATAAGATACGAGCCGTAAATTTCGCAGCTCGTATTTTGTTGACTCGATTTGAATTTCTAACTAGGGGTAACAGATGCGAACGATTTTGCACACGCCTTTGGAATGAGGAAGTGATGTCATATCGGCGATAGAGCACATTTCTGCATAAAATGTGAAATGCAAAATCTAAATTTATGTGTGGTTGTGGAGATGTTTTTCCATCTTTGCTTGCTTGCTTTGCTGCAAAGTGCGTTCAAAGTTGCTGACAGGTACATGAATAAGTAAGACTTAAAGGTAGAATAGTGGGAGAAATTGACTTGACACGAGAAGTGTCTTTGCGGTATGCAATATTCACTTTATTACATTCAGTTATTCAGTGTGGTCGAGAGATTTGTAAACGAAATCTCGTACAAAATTCACTGAGCTCGACAATTTGCAAGGACAGTTTTGTCTTTTTGTTGTTAGCGTACTGAAATTAGACCTTTGCATTTACGTACAACCTGTACAACTTAACCTGTCAAAATGACAACTTCGATTGTAACAATATGCTGTGTGCCCATCTCGTGCTTTTAATCTTGTAGTGTGTATTTTAAAACTGTAATTTTAATTAGATTTAATGTTGTTTTAAGTGGTGTTGATCTTTTTCTGCAATGATAATAATAATATTGTTGTGGGATATTGATCCAGTGTAAACAATGAGCCATTGCAAATATTTATAAATATCCAGTGTTTTAATTAGTAATATCCGAAGAACTGAAAGGAATATTGAGTTAATCGTCTTAAGCAGCATCATTAGCTTTAGTTTACAAGCTTTACTTTATAAATTATCTCTGAAGTATTGCATTATTTGAAGGAGTTTAATACTTTAACTAGTAATGTGCATTGTAGTGTACGCAACTCCATTATTCTCACGTTTCCAACTAATCTTTAAAGGTTTGCAATAGCCATACTCAACATTAAAGTAAACAAGAGCTTTAGTAAATTTTTCGCGTTGCGAGTTATATTTTCTCGTTTGAAGTGGCTAATTTGAATTTTTGGTTTTAGTTTTAGGAGTACTGCATCAAAATGTGCTTTCACAGCTTTAAAAAAAATTGTATAAAAAATTGTTTTTGGAATTGTTGTTGCGCAAACAACATTACAAATTCATTTTGAAACAACATTTAGAGTATTAGATCAAAAACCCTTAAGCCAGTACTCCAAAGACATTCTTTTCGATTTAATATGTCAAATCCTAGCAACGTCATACCGTATTTCTTTCAGTTATGTTCAACTTCGTATCACCATTAATCGATTATTCAACATTCCGCTTTCCATGTTTCTAAATATAGTAACATTTCAAAGAGAAGACAGGCAAAAAACGTTTTCTGGCTCGTGGTCGGTGGTTACTTGCTCAAAAGATATAGTTGTTTCTTTTTGGCAAATTCGATATGAATTGCTTGTCTGAGAATCAAACTAATCGAATTATCGATTGAACCAAAATAACTGCCAGTCCGACTCCATCCTGTCACTCATCCACCCACGCAATAAAAGGAAACGCACAGGGAAAAGGATGCTGAGGGAAGGGGGGGCCAATGGAGGATGAAGGGCAGAAATAAACGGGCAGGTGTCACGTGCGGCTGTTCGCTCAGACATGAAAAGGAGATCGAATCTCAGTGTGAGACGTTCAACATGAATGACGCACGAAGCTTGTGACGTCACGCTACAATTATCATAAGGAAGAATCGGCAATCGATTGATGAAGAAAAGGAAATAAAAGATGCGCCGTCGTTAACAGGTGTTTCGATTGGTTTCGTCTTCGTTTGAGGGTGAAGTTAGGCTTAATAGGCGATTACACACTTAATAAGAGAAGTTTGTACCCGTGGGCGCTTTGTGGGGAAAATTGATAAATTACATAATTTGCATAACGTGTGAAATGCAGCTTTCGTCGTCCAAAGTGCAGTCATCAAACGCACCTGTTGTTGGAAACGTGGTTGAAACGTAGTTGCAAAAGGCAATTTACTCCGTTTCAGCTATGTGATGAATGCAGTCGCACTTTTCTCTCTAAACTTACGCACATTCAAAAGGGAAGAGGTGTGAAGATTTTATTTGATGGGATTTAAAGGGATGATGGGATGTTTTTCACATTAATCGATACTTAAATTCAATGGTTTTTAATTAAATTTAGCATTTGGAATACATCTACTTTAATAATGTCGCAAATAAGTTAATTACTATTTGTAAGGAGTTGGACAGTTTAATGTTTCATTGCTATATGTTTTTCTATATTTAATTACTTTATGTTCCACTCCTAATGTCTCGGCTGGCTAGTTTTTGTGCCTCGATGAAAGACCAGTGAACAGGAAGGTTTTGCTTTCCGCAGTGCTCTTTCGCTTGCGGGTAAGCCTAACCAAATTTTTATGCTGAAAAAGAGCACGTTTCAGCTTTTGAACGCAGATGACTGTGTTTGTTTTGGTTTCTCTCAGTTTAGCAATTCAAAAAACTGAAAGCATGATACAACTGACATCAAATGTACCATCTGTTGCTTTAGTCGAGTGTTAAAAAATTTACAAGAAGTGAAACTGGATTTAAAGTTGAGTTGTTTTTATGAACTAGAAGCATTCCATGTTTGACAGATGTTTTTTAAAGTAGTTGTTTGTGATGCTGGCCAACGTAAATAGTTTTATTTGGTTTAGCAACGTTATTGATCTGTTCTACTAATAAACTAATAGTTTTATTTGCATTAGCGAAAGCAGCTTATCGTCGAACGTTATAACAATTTTAATTGTTTTAACACAATTCTTTATTTTTCTAAGGTTCAGTGTTATCGACCTTTTTATTAGTTGTTTTCAAGCTGTGCTACTGTATTATAGAGTGCGATCAGGAATTCTATATTTAGAGCAACTTCCAGAAATTGGTAGTGGTATCAATTTCGTCATTTATTTTTCTCTCATATGTTTACGCCTTTAAATGCAATTGCTATCAAGAGTCCGAAAATATTTTTTCAAATAACTTATCTTAATTGTTATGTCGACTTTAACATTAAATAAATTTTTCATTTTCGTTTGCAAAGTAGAATTTACATATTGTTTTCGAGTCGTTTTATATTCACTTGTCATTCAATATAAAAAGTAAATTTGAAAAATAAACAAGTTTGGAGCCTTTTTCTTATAAAAAAGAAAATTGGTTAAATTTTTAAAGAGAATCTTTTTTACGTTGCTGGACTTTAAATTGAACTTTGATGTCCCACTTCTTTTTGTGGGTCTTTCATGCATCAAGTTTAAATTAACTCGCACAAAACGAGTAGGAAAATAAAAATAAAATGGCCATATAATGTGATAATAGCGCTTGCATTTCTCCATCTTTGAAGACGCTGTGATTGATGACTTCTCCCGAACAACCATTTCTACATTCCACACTGCGTTTACGCTTCGGGCGCTTCATCAACATTTTTACTCGGTAACCAGTAACCACGCACCGTGTTTCCTAGAAACAACATTGGATTTGTATACCTGGCTGACCCGGATAACATTACATAAAAATCAAAAATAAATATTTTCTCAATTTCAAAAACAATTTTGAAATTTTGCCCTGTCTCCTGCTCGAGAGATGAGTGTACGTGAGTAATGGATGAGCAACGGGAGCTTCCGGTGCTTCGGATATGCGTGTGTAACCACCAGGTGACGTTTTGATTAAAGTGTGCCCACTGAGCAATTATAGGTGAGCAGACAAGAGGCGAATTTCAGGTGACGGTTTCTCAAAACGGATGTATCACGATGAATAGAGGGTATTTGAAGTGTGCGTTGCGTGTGATGAAAAGGTTCCGAAGTTGGAGATTTCCGAGTGAATTGTGCTTGTTAACGTCTCCAAGACTCTTTGACATCATCAAACAAAGCTGATGATCGGGATGGACTTGTGCGAGAGTAGATTTTTCTTTCTTTTCGTTTTTTGGCGTTTTCTCGGGAAAGGGGAAAAGATGTTAATCAGAAACTCAAAGGATTGTTAGAAAGGAAATCGAGAATTGATGGAAATGTAAAAGGGGAAGTGAAAATGGTGGAAATGTGCAGAAGAAGGAAAAGGATGTAGTTTAGTAAGAGTTTACTAATTGATTACGATATTTCTTTAACTTTTTTTTTCTTTTATGATGATTTAAAAATTAATTTAAAAATAATGCGTTTTTTGAAATGAGTTAAATAGATCTCATATAAAATGGATAAAATACTAAAAGCTTTTTAACTATTTCAAGCTAAAAATAACACTCAATGATAGGTTAAATTAAAACGCTTTTTGTGTTTTTCTCTTCCTTCTGTCGAACTTCGATGCATGAAAACACGTAAATTGCTCTTTTGAGATGAATAAAAAAAATTGTTTTCAAAATTTTTTTAACCGCCATTTTTAAAACTTAAAGGGGAAAATCGAAGTTCCAAAACCCTCAAAAAAAATTTTTTTTTAAATGGAAAAGTTGATTCACAAACCTAAATAAAACGCAAAACTTTGTTTACGATATTAGTTATTACTAACCTGAAACAGTCGGAGAATGTTAGCCACCATGACCGATTCGGTGCTCGATGCCGCTCCGATCACTCCTGCAACCGGCATTTTCGACGGCGGCGTCGGCGGCTCCCCGTCCGAACATTTGAACTCGGATACGTCTTTCTCGAGCGACCCTTTGACGAACTCCATCGCTTGCTCCAACGCGTAAGTGTCCCGGGAACATGTGTCTAGTATAAGAGCACCCAAAGTCACGTTGGGCAGAAGATCGGGATCGGCATTGATGAGATCGAGAGCAAATAGCATCGCTTCCATCCGCTGCATCCCCTTCTCCTCTTTCAAAGGTCCGCAAATGTTATCCGGATCACTCCCGGCCTCGTGCATCGGGAAAAGCCCACCTAGTATCAAATCACCGTCCAGTCTCACTTTCTTCTGTTCGTGGAACTCCGCCCGGACAAAGGTTAAAGTGACTAAAAAAGGCCAAATTAAAAAGGCCATCGACTTTTTGTTTGTTTGTTTTTTCGACGAAAAAAAGTTGACGAATGATGGTAAAATAGTTGAGCGACTCAAGTAGAGTCGTTAGATGGAAATCCCCTTTTCCTTTGACTTTCCTCCGGGAAGGAAGACTCGCAGCGAGTGAAACGCGTTCTGTTCGTCCGTTCGCGATGTCAATCGATGACGGTGGGTGGCGCTTGCGTTTACCCAGACTTTCGTCATTGCAGCTGCAGCTGCTTGGCTGCTTGTAAGAAATTGCTCTGATCAATTGGGCACGCCAATTAGTATCAGATTATACATTAGTTTGAATTGCATGTTTTTATTTGATGACAAGCAAATGTCTGATTTCTTAGTATAAAATTGAATACTTTCTAGGAAATGAGTTAACAGCTATTTTTGAGACGGTAACTGACATTTTTAGTGGAATTTATAAGTACCTTATTATTTATATTTTTCAAAAATATCGTTTCAGAAAAAAAATTTGAAACCTGAGTATAAAATTCCCCGAATCTGAAAATTTTCAAACTTTGTTTAAATTTCAAAATTCAAAAATATTATTGAGAATTTCTAAAAAAAATTGTTTTTTTGGTAAGTGTTTATATTGCTGATAATCGCGGCTAGATTTGGTGAAATACAAGTATATGAAAATATTTGGAATTTTAGAGTTTTTAAACAATTTTTTTTTTTTTTTTTTTTTTTTAAATCAAATTTTTACGTACCGTAACCATTTATTTCAGAGATTTGATGTTTATCAATTGAGAAGATTTTTTTTACATTTTTGTTAAAATTCAAACTCTGATTCAGATTTCTCTTAATAAAGATACCACTAAACGTTATCATCATGTTTCTGACGTTATTTTTTAGGATGAGAGAAATTCTATTTTCCATAGGCTTTTCCCTAAGGTTTTCTTGAGAGAAAAACACTCGTAAACTGATTGATTCAATTGAAATGCCAATTCTAAAGAATAACCCATACATACTCGCGTTTGAGTGGGTCAGGGTATTGTGCGTTTTCGAATTTTCTATTTCACGCTTTCTGACCAATGGTCAAACAATTTTTTTTCTAAATTTCATTATATTAATAGAATAGTTCGGAAAAGATGAAAACATGACCGTCATCTCGAAAGGTCGAAGTTGAAAAGGAAAAAAAAAATTGGGATTGAAATCTCTCGTCTGTGATTGGAAAATGGTCGGACTGTGCGCGGATCGATCACTTGTTCTTCCTCTTTCATCTTGGATACTCATTCGGACCATCTGTACAGCATTTAATTATTTAAATCAATGGTTCCATCGCAGCCTATACTTGATGCTCACTCAGGTGTTAATTTTTAGCACATGCTTTTAGGCGTGCTTGATAATTGAAAGGGGTTAGTAACACGCTAGAACGAAGACGTGTTAACGAGAGAAAGAAAAAAAAAAGATGATAGTGCAGTTGCGATGGCTAAATGGTGGAAAAGATGTTTTGACAGTTTCTTTTTTCTTTTTTAATGTTGATAGAAGAAGACGTTCTCTGAGACGCTGGATTAATTAGTCGTGTGATGCTGAAAACGTTGGGCCCCATTTGGGAGATGCCTGTCAAATACTGTGTGGGTGGTCGGATATCGTTTCGTGCACATTACTTACTTTTCTTTTTAATTTTTTCTCAATTTCCATTTAACGCAACGATGGTGTGGCTGTGGATTTTTTTATTTTTTTTGGTTTGTTTGAAGTGATTGTATTGTAATGTACCGTAATTCATAAAGTAATTGAGGTTTGGAGAAATTCAGTTTATTTCACAATTGACTGCAAAGTGCAAATGGATGTAAAATTTATTCTTTTTTAATTTCTATTTATTGCCTTTTATTAAATCTTTTACTTGTTTTTGGATTTTGATGAAGGAAGTTGTGAGTCTGAAATTGAATTTCCCAACACGTTCGCGGATTAATCTTTTTTTTTTTTTTTTTTATTCGGTAAAGTGATACGAAATAATTATTTAAGTAAATTTGTTTGTTTTATTTTATTTCGCTGTTTTTAATACAATTTATGAGTTCGATTTTTTTTTTCTTTTCTGAATGGTAATTACCGAAATATTGATCGGAGGTTAGTATCTTCTATTTGAAAACACTTGTAATGTATTTCCTGTGCCAATTTCTCCCGGGAATTATATCTAAATTAGCCTCGTTAATTCACACAAATGTTTCGCTTAAATATGGCGTGGTACTTAATGCTCACAGGAGACGGCGGAAATTGAAAATTGCATCATGAAATCCGGGTTTGCCAGTTTTTAAGTGCAGGATAAATATCAAGATGCGATTTTTATTGTCTAAAGCACTTAAGTTCAGCCATGCAATAAAACACCAAACACACAATAACAACAACAACGACTTCATGAATAGTGGCGCCCTCTATTTTCCAAGTCAATACTTAAATAACTCAAAAAATATGCACTAAATATCATTCCCACATACTTCTTTAAGTTTTATTTACAATACTTTTTTTCTTTTTTCAAAATTCCCATTTTTTTTTAAAATTTAAATGGTTTACTTAATATTTCTTTTGGGCATTTAAAGAATTGAATTGTGCGTTCTTGCAACTTCGAGCTCGGCAGTAAAGGAACCATTAAGTGTGCTTCTCAGCCACTATCTTAACTTTAATCGCTTAATTAGCCGTGGGTGTGCGCAGGTGCATAAGTACAAAGCACTAACCCCATCTCATTTTTTTTAACCCTCCAACCTCAATCTGCGGGTCTTTTGAGTTTGTACCGTAATAATGAGAGGTTTTTGTTTTGAGGGGAAAAAACTTTCATTTTTAAAATGCCATTCCGAAAACTTGAGTTTTTCTTCTGTTTTTCTGTTCATTTTTATTGCCTAAAAGCCACAAATGCGGGTTTGGAACCGCGGATATAATTTATTAAAAAAGAATTACAAAAGTAATGAAAGAAGATTTAAAAAATTTAAAAAAATATTTTTAGAAAAAAATAAATGAAAGAAATATAAAATGCAGGAAGTCATTTTTCATTTTGTTTATTTTATAAACTTAGATCAAATATGTAATTTTATATTCTGTATGTTGACTTTATTGTTTAAAGTTGAGTTTGCAGTGAAGTTTCAAGGGGGAGTTTTGCATTACAATTAAAAAAAATTAAAAAATTACCATCATAACATTACCTTCTACTGTGAAGCTCATAAATGGAAAGTTCTGAAATCTGATTGATGCTCGGTCCAAATTCAATTTGCAGAACATTTCGGTTTGATGTCACATTTCAGAAGTATCAAAAAAATTAATGTTTCATATTGGGTTTCCTTCTCTCCATTTCTTTTGTTTTCTTTCCTTTTCTCATTTTCTTTGCTGAATATCAAACCAAAAGCCAGAGTAATCAAAAATGAAGGTTCCAAATTGCTTTTCAGTTATAAAAACTTTTCTTTAATTCTTATTTTCAATATTTTTCCTTCTTAACTCTTCTAATAGACGAAAAGTAAAAAACTAATATATTTTTAAACCGTTTTTTATTGAAGTGAACATGTCATCACAATATACATTGAGCTATGACGTAATTAAATGTCATTCGTTTTCTAAAGAACATTACAGAATCAATAATTATTTATTTGCATTAGCATTGATATAGAGAGAAAAAGAGAGCATAGGCATGTGAACTGAGGGTGAGAAAGAGGGAAAGTAAGATTCGAATGTCCATTTTGTTTGCCTATGTACAATTTTTGGTGTGATTTGGACGCAAAATGGACTCGAATACAAGTCGATTTATTGAGCGCATCTAACTGAATATTCATTGCACTATTCAATTTTTTTGATACATTTATGAAATTTTTCGCATTTTTTTCTTTTTACACTATAAAGAGAGCAGTTACAATGTGTAAAAATTTCAAGGTAAGTAACAATCCTTTATTTACTTATTTATTTATTACCTCTTAACCCACGATTATAAACTATTTACTGACTTCCTATTGATTGATATCGGGGATTTGTTTTATGAAGAAAGGGTTAAGGGTGGGTTCGGGTGTGTCAGGGTGTACACGGTAGTAAAAAAAAATTATTATGATTATGAAAACACATTGACAACAAATCGGTGTGTGAATAAGGAAAAAATAAGGGGGTAACTGGAGTAGTGACTGGTGTTTTCTCTTCGTCTTCCCACGCGTGCATTTTGCAATATTTACACATCGTAATTCTTTCTTGACGGAAATCGATCGGGAATTGCTCCTGTGCATTAGGCCTTCATCCCAGCAACACCGCCTCACCATCCCCACCCTTTCTTTGCCGAGCCCGGCTTGAAATAAGTGCTGTTTACCAAAAAAAATGGCCGACGAACAAGGCGAGGGGGATGAGGATGGGTGAGAAAGTTGTGGAAAATTTGTATTGCATCTGATTAAAGTTCGCGTATGAGAAAAGTGGGGAAATTAAGGAATAAAAGTAGTAAATGATTGTTCAGTAGCAGATGTGAATTAGATTTTTTTTTTTTTTGAAATGGCGGTGCTTCGTGTAAATAAAGTTTTCGACTTTATTACGGAGTGGGAAATGGAATTTGGGAGCGTTGGGAAAGGATTTACACGTTTTATTTTTATCTAAAGGCAAAGGTTTTTATTTTTGGAAAGCAAGGAAAGAGGTAAGAATTTGAGTATCACAGAATTTCGGTATTGCACAAACTTAAAGGCATTTATGAAAGAAAAAATTCTTGTGATAAGGAATTCTGCCACTAGAAGGTGCTATTTAAGTACAGTTGTCGATTTAGAATGAAAAAATGGAAATGAAAAGGATAAAAGATGTAATTTATTTGAAAGCTGCAAAGAAGAAAATTTTTAAGACTTGGTGTAATGGTTATTCAATAATGTTACTTTAATGAGCATGCGCAGCAATGAATTAAAGCATCGCTAATAGTAGCACCGGTTGCTAATGATGACTCGGTTTTGAATGCAGTGTGCTTTTAACACTTAATGTTTTGCCTCTGGGACTAAAGTCTTATCAGGAAACAGAATAGTTGGAAAGCGAATCGATTAACAATAGTAATTATAATTTAAATTTAAATTAAAAAAAAATGAGGAAAAGTACTCAGAGGCATTTTGTGGTTAACTAGTGAGTAGAAATAAATACCTTATTGCCTTAGGTTTTCTATTTTCTACAAGGGAAAAGGTGGAGTTTCTTTTTTACACACAAAAGTCTATAAATATCTTGGAATGTAGCGTATTTTATCCCCTGGAATAACTTCATACTTCCATTTTTTCCTAAGTATTTTTTTTTTTTAATATAATTGCAACTTCTATACCTTAATATTTACAAATAACATCGAGATACGAACTAATTGCACCACCCTAAGCTACATTTGACGTCATACTTTTCACTTCAATTTGTGATATGTCCATTTAAATTACAACTGGTGTTAGGTTTCGCCAGTAGGCAGCTCTACAATTTTTATTTTTAACTTTTTTATTATTTTTATTTTTCCTGAGATGGTGATCGCCATTTTCTTATCTTCAATTTTTACCTAAATTTCACGTTGTTGTTTGAGCATCTACTATGCATTAAGTGTACACTGGAGATGAGTCACAGTGAAGTGAGACTGTCTTGTTCGTTGTCTATTGGTTGTGGTGGCGGGCCAGGAGTCGGTGGCGGCATCCCTTGAGATGTCAACTTGACCTGTTCGGCCGAACTACCTGTAGCGAGAACAAATGAGGCCACATGAAATAATATCATGAGTTTTTTGTAATCAAACAAGCGCCGTCTTTTCATTATCGCTACTCTCGACATTGGTAGTGCTCGAACTGAGTGCAGCATGTTGCACGTGTAATTTGACCCGATCCAGCGATGCTGAATCCTCCTCACCTGGAGAGATGAAAATGGAAACGCATTAAAGTTGAGTTGTAAAACGAAAATGGAGTCTGCAATTTTTCCAATACACATTTAAAATTGTTACTAAAAGTGGACGTGAAATGGGGGAAAGTTAGAAAGGAATATTTTATGGCAGGGAATTTTTTTAATGGAATGAATTTAGGTTGGATTTATCGACTGGAATTTAAGTGATAATGTAATTGTGTTTTATATATATAAAGAGACAGTTATCCATAAATTCAATACTGTAGCTGATGTCTGTATGTGAAATCCGCCGTCATGTGGCGTGCAATCCCTGGAGGATTTAATATTTGAAAACCAACATTTGATCGGTTATAATTTTGAAACTCCAGTATAAGTACAGTAGGTAGTCTGAAAATGTCATGAAATTCTATTGCTATATTTATGTAATAGAATAAAAGCAATTTTAAAAGTTATATTCAAAGAGAATTGAAAATAAATCGTATGTTTTATCTAATCAAAAACCAATTTATTTACTTAAATATAAATATTTTAAGTCCTGTTGAAATGATGGCGATATTTATTTTTAAAGGAAAGTTGAAGGTTTTGATTTTTGTGTTTCTGACTTTAAGTGTTTGTCGCGAATTACACGAGTAGTAATTTTTTTTGAGGTGAAGGGAAATGGGAGTTGAAAAATGCATTTTGGGAAATTTATACACAAACATATATGACCCTTTCTCTTTTTCCTTCATGCGATGTTTACCCTGGAGAAAGATATTGCAACTGCTTCTTTGCTTTATGATGGAAAAATGTCAGAAAGGTCGTGGCGAGAGAAAAAATTGTTCGTTTTGAGTTTTCCGGCGTGAAGGTGAACGTGAACGTCGCTATGGGGTGTTAGAAAATGCTTTGTGTTTGTGCTTGAAGGAGAAGTAAATAAAATAAGTGAAGATGGCGTCAAGCGAGGGACGTAAAGTGAGTCTTTTCTAAAAAGAAGAAAATATAAAATATAAAAAAAAGGTTACAAAAGAGTAAAAAAAAAACAAATTAATTTCTCTTTTGCCCAATTCCGAGCGCCATCAATCAGTGATGTGATGGAGCAAATGAAGACACTTTTTCACTCGGTGATTAATGCTGTGACGACAATTATTAGAATTAATGCCGGTGCTGTGAATGTGAGTAAGTTATTAGTAAACATTACGCACAACGTGATTGATTTCATGTGTTATTTTACCGAGGAAGAAGGGAAAAAAAAGACATTTGTTACAATGTAATAAGAGTTTCGGAAATAAGTGACTAAAGTGCAAACAGGTTCTATTACATGAATTTTTCATCTATTTTATGTCAAAAATTTGCATCTAGGTGTTACAAATGGAGATCTCACAAAAGCTTTCAAATATTTTATTAGGTTTTATTTAATGTTTTGAGCTAAAAATCATAGGTTAGCATTGGAAATGTTTTCAATATACACCAACACTGCGTTTGGCTCTTTCCTTGTTAACTCCGATCTACGGATTTAAAAGATTGATTTCACTGCACTTTTTCCAGCTAAACTATTTAGAGAATCTAGCTTTGAAGTTGCACAACGAGGTTAATTTTAATGGCTGCTTTTAAACGAAATTTGTATTTAAACCTTAGGCTTAAATTCAAATGGCGCCATCCAACGAGTTTATTTTTTTCCCTTTCAAAGTTCTATTACATTTCATTGTGGTAAGGAATTCTGCTACTCGAGCTCACCTCGGGCGGCTATGTCAGTCGTCTTGCCATGAATTGAATGATGCAAGTTTCTAAATAATGCAAAGTAATCGCTACGATACGCAATAATAAAAGTTGGAAAAGCTTTTGCATTAAAATTTTGATAAGAAAATTGGAAAGTTGGGTTTGAAGAATTCAGAAATTTCCCCGTGGGATTTCATTTATGATGACATGTAAAGAGATTACAGCATTATGCTACAACATGGTCTTCAAACGTTTCATTGACATAAGTAGAAAAGTTTAGACATTAGACTATTGTAGTACTCAAACTAAGAATATTCAGGTTTTCCTGTACACTATAAAACTGGCTTTAAAATAACAAGTTTAAAATTCTACTATATGTTTTAATTTAAATCTAGATGGAATTTGTATGATGCACCAGTTTGAAATGACTTTGAATGCAACCAAATAACTTTCACTTATTTCTGGAACGCCCTGCATAATGGTGGACCATTCAAGCGAGTCGACGAGAGAAGATGGGTATTTCCCAAATTCATTCTTCATTGTTACATGGCATGGCGAGCTGATGTGTGCAACTGAGATAACAAGCAGTGATGAATTATAATAAATTGGATTTTTTGACAGCATTCTAAAGAGTAGATAAGGACAGGAAAGGTTCGAGGTTACCTTTTCAACATTGCCAACTTCAAATACAGTATCATTGATGTGTAATGTTAATAGAAGTTATAAATTTATAAATGTGGTACAAGGTTGACCCGTTGGATGGCGTGCATTACTTGTAGATAATACGTTTTTCTGAACGATTTATCAAGAATTAGACCAGTGACTATAGAGACATGTGTAAACATCTATTTACAGGTTTTTCTCACATGAACTATACAGTAGTAGAACAGACAAGTGGACATAAACATGATTAATTTTTCACCAAGGTTAGAAACTAAGTGGTGATTGACTTTTTTTTTTTCTAATGTTGACTTTTCTTTGTCATATGTCTATGGGTATGGAATCATTTATAAATAAACGATAAATAAATAATAGGCAAACTGCATTGGGGTTTTAAATTTGTAATTTTTAGCATCACTCAACTTGATAAGAGGATTTTTTTGGGTAAATGTTTAATTTTGGTTGATTAGATTAACTTCTGGCGTGTTCTTTTCTTGCACTTAAGCCATATTAAAGTTGAGAATAAACCTTACGAGTACTCAAGTTAATACGCATCGAATATTCATATTATCGACATCAAAATAATTCTTAATTTACTATTGAATTTTTAAATTTACAAACATGTTAGCATAAAAAATAAAATTTCAATTTTTGTAATGGTTTTATCCTTTAAAGTTTTTAACATTATTTAAAATCGATTAATATTCAAGACCCCGAGTCACCCCTCCCTACACCAACAAAATTCTCGAAGAACGAGATTAGCATTAATCAGATTGAAAATTGCAGCTACAAACTACGTTTTAAAGAGGATTTTACGAGTTCTTACCATGATTGGCAGAAGTACCGCACGTACTACTGGTAGGCGCCTTTTTGTAAGTGGCAGAATTCATTGTAAGTTTTCGCACGTTCTTATCGGGATGGAAGACGATGATGTAAATTTTAGGGGAATATAGGCAAAAAAGTGCCACTGATGCGCTCAAGCTGATAGACACGCACAGTGTTGTGATTTGAATCTGCAAAAAAAGAAAACAAAGATAAAATTTTTCAGTATTTCTTTGGCATCAAAGTAGAAAGTTTAATGCTCGAATCCAGTCGTTAGTTGAGAGAGAGGAACTGATTTCATATTCGAGTCGTGCGTGGATTTTCCTTCCTGTACGCTAGGATGAAATTATAACGTGACGAATTGATATTTGGATTTCAGGTTTTTTTTTCTTCTTCCCCTTCACTTTGGTCTCGAAGTTTGCGAGGATTTAATTAATTAGGTTGTACGGGTTGCACGAAGACGCTTAATGAGTGCACGATATTGTACTGTGTAGACGGTTGCAATTATTTAAATCTCGAATTCAACAAGCAAGCAAACAGCAGCTGCAAATGCATTTGCATTGCATTTGCTCACTAACCCGGCGCATCGGTTAATTATTGCATACAAACTATTACTTTGCGTTTCACCTTAGATCTAACTTTGAATGTTTAATTATTTAATGAAGGGAAAGAACAATAAACCGATCAAGTCAATAGTCGTTAGAGGTCTACTAAAGTGAAAAATGTAAAAAAAACTTAAAAGAGAACAGATTCTATTTATTTTTTTAGGTTTGTGTTTGCAGGAGTATAAATCTTTTTGTTTATTTCTTTTATTTTTTATGGTTTCATAACTGGTCTCGGGAATTAGAATCGTGTCACGAACGTGTTTTGCTCGTGTTGATCCCTAGAGGACTTTGATTTCATGCGTCCGTCCATCTGGCGGCCTCTTGGATGCAGGGATTTACTGTGAAAAATGGTCCGCGGAAAGTCTGCGAGTAAACACGAAAAGGAGAAGAGGGGAAGAGGGGAAATCCAGACGTATAAATTTGTTAAGTTCTATTTTTAGATGAAGCTGGGCCGGGGGAATTGCGGCATT
>JAQFZP010000060.1:0-72927 GCA_034695745.1 Geophilus truncorum | reverse complement strand
CCCGGCCCCTCGAGGTCACGTGACAATGGACACACGCCAATTCGATTGGTTGGATCGGCAAGTGTAATGAATGGCCGCCATTCTTCCTGCATTCGCTCGCTTCACTGCTATCCAACTTCACCCTTTTCTGAACCCAACCCAACCTTTGCAAAGCATACCATTTATCTTGTTTTAGGGATAAATAAAAGTAAACAGAAGATCTTTAAATTTTATTAAGTTGGGTGTCGTGTGACAAATTGGGTAAATAAAAAAATTTTTTTTTTTTACTATTTTTAAAATATATTTTTCCCTCTCATATTGCACCCTAAGAGTCATTTTATAATGGTCAAATTACAGGTGGTTGTGTGTTAACTCTGACATTTTTATACCAAAATATCAAATTTTATTTCAAGTTTGTATCCCCAGTTTCATGGGTCATGTAAAAATTATATTTTAGTGTTTTCTTTTCGATTTAAATTTTTTTTCCCCTGCAAAAAAGTCATTGACACTTTGAATGAAATATGTTCTTCCACTTGAATTCGCAGAATGTCATTTTGCACACCTTTTTATCCTCCCATTTTTGTATTTTGTGGCTTCTAGCCACAGATGGCATAGGAAGCAGCTTATCCAAGTATAGGCTGACTAATTATAGCTGCACATCGTAGCCATCAAATTACCACAGCTGTTTCCTCACTTTCCTTCTTTTGAATATGCAATGAAGGAATATTCACGAACTAAAGAGGCCCAACTTCTTCGAAAGGACAAATTAAGCCTGACAGTGCAGTGTGCGCGCTCATCGATTTTTCCAACATCACCTCGACAACAAACCCCAAGGACACTGCAGTTTTCGAACTCATTAAAACCAACTTATCTCAATGAGAAAAGAAAATCACCCACTTAAAACTTTGATGAGTCAGAAAACAAAATTCATCTCAGAATTAACTTTCTCATTTGCATTGAACTTCGGCATTTTTTTTACTCATCAAACACATATACATCTATCCTCAATCTATTGTCAACTTGATGTTATTTTAAAATAGACATAGCTGTGTTGTCATTTTTCCCACAAGAAATGCTTCGGTTACTGACCTACTTAACGTAGTCGGAAATAAAAGCATACATATTTCACACTCACTTTCATTTTTCTTCTAATTAAGATGATAACAACTCACAAATAAACGCTTAGATTAAGAACATAATTGTAAATTAAGTTTATATTACTAGGAATGATAATTTTAAAAGGTTAATTTTAAATTCTACTTTTTTATATATAAATCAGCAATTTTACTCTCCTTAAACCCCTGCACTAGTTGAATAAATCATCAGATTCCCTCGACTCTTAACGACTAAACCTTCATTACAGTCGTTATAAACCTGCCGACGAGGCAAAACCAGTAGAATACCAACAGAAAAAACACAATACAATCTCTCTCAACTTCTGTCACTTATTTCACACTACCTGAATACAAATACACATCAGATTTCTGTCGAATTTTTTTAATAAAAATTCTAAACAGGATTTACTCGCCGGAATAATCATGCAATATTCGTGCAAATAAAAACGATAAAGAAATTTAGTGCCAAAAGTCATTTCCGGCACAGAACGAAGCAGAAATAATAAGAAAATCTTTTCATCCTACCTAGCCTTGGCCTCGTGCCGGATTACGCTGGCGCCATTTTGTCCCGAGACAGCCATTTTATATGAATGTCGATCGCTCTGCGAAAGAGAAGAAAGAGAGTTAAAGAACGAGCTTGGGCCTCCATCTTTTCATTAATGTCAAGACATTTGATTATATTTTTTTTTCTGTACACCAAAATATATTTTTATGTTAGTTCTCTTTACGACTGTGTTCTTATAATCCGGGGCCTTTCAGTTGGTTGAGATTCTCAAATTCCGACCATTCGCAGCCGAACAGCCCCGCATTGCCTCCGGCGTTCAAGCTCCCTGTGATGAAGCGCCTCCCAAAAAATATATCTACTGCAGTGCTTCACTGCATTACGCCATGTCTTGAAAGACGCCAATAAGAGAGAATTTGTTCAAAATTTAAAAATTATTACAAGTTCAATAAAAATTATTTTTAAAACTCACAAAAAAATTTTTATATAGAGTATGTTATGATTGCTGTTTTAAAATTTAATAAATAAAATTCGTTTATGTTTTTACAGATTGTCTCCGTGCACCTCACTTAATCAAAAGTAAGTCCAATTTTTATTATAATTTCGCTTTTTCCTACTAAATTTTGTTTTTGAAAAAAATTACATCTGCAGTAATAACATGAAATTTAAGTTTAAAAAATCAACTAATTGAACTTGCAATGAATATTTCATAATTTTTTTAATGTGAAAAATATAGTTTAGTTATAAAAATTCAATGTTTAAAATCTAAATCTCTATTTTTTTTTAGCATTTAGGCATAACTGGTTTGTTTGTTTTTTTTTTTTTTTTTTTTTTTTTTTTTAATTACGAATATTTACCGAAATATTTTCTTGATTTAATAATTTCGAACCGGTGGAAAAATTTCTAAAAAAAAAAACATACCTATTGTAAATTGTCATATAATTTCAAATTTCACGTTAAATGATTAAGTTTAATAAACAAGTTTTCTCTCAAATTTGAGACTTAGGCTGAAAAATGGTTTATGACGTAAATTATAAATTAGTGGCATTCAATATCTTAGTTTTTCAAGTTTTGTGGTTTTTAAAAATAGTTTTTGATACACAAATGTGAAGAAAAACCATTTTCCAAAAACTACAAAAGCCGTAAAATCCAAGATATTGATTGTAACTAGTGAAATTTCGCAATAAGTACGTGAAGTATTAGAATTAGTAAAACGTTGCAGACTTTAGTAAGCATTACGTAATCCACTTTACAATTTACAATTTCCAGCATAACTTACAGTACCTGTTGCACAAAATTTTCAAATTATATACGGCATGACAATATACATCATAAGTTATCTAATACAGTAATCGCACCTGATCCCTCAGCTCAAAAAATTATCAAAACTTAATTATGTTACGGATTCCTCATATTGCAGACTGAAAACATTTCAGATGTCAAACGTATTCAAGAATGCAGAGAATAGCTGTAAAGTTAATTACTGCTATTTCTCCAGACTTCTCGATTGTCATTTGCTTCTTTGCATATGCAAACTTTGTGTACAACAATATAATTAAGATTTTTCTCAAGTCTCTTGTTTAGTCGCCTCGCTCAATCACAAATCATTAAACAGTAACTATAAGTACACTGAAATTTACCATTATCCACATTAAAAAATTTATAAAGTGCATCTTGTCGTCTCAAAGAGAGAAGATAAACTGTACGTTTATCTTTTGAGTATTAGCGACTGGAAAAAATTGACAAACAACGTGTACCGGTACTAAAAAGTATAAATCATAAATTGCATGTTAAACCAAAGTTCAACACTGAATTTTGTAAGTTGTAGGTAAAAAGCCAATTGCTGCTTATGTTTCCGCAGTCTCTGTTGACTATAGTTATTGTAAACAAAATTGAGAACTTGTAGTCAATACTTTCATTGACATAATGCAATGCCCAAACTCTTGTGTAAAACCATTTTAAGCGTACTGTTATTGAATTTTCAAATTGAAAATTATCTTTCAAAATGGCCAATAAGGCATTTGAGCAAAATCGACGAGTCAAGGCGTTGCTTAAAGATGCAACAATTGATTTTATAATTTGTAAATTAATTGTTGCTCTTATATTTAGCGTAGATGTTGCAAGTAGTAATATATTTGTAGAATTCATTATTGGCTTAATTCATTTTTCCCCAAAGAAGAATTAAGCACAATAAAAACTTCAACAATTTTATTTTGCAAACTTAGTTTTGCATTCAAATTGCAACACCAATTAACTCTTCAGCCTCACTGCCTTTTTTCCCACGTTATTTAAACAAAATATTAAATATTAAGAGAATGAAAGGGTCTTTAATGTTTACACGATTTCTTCATAATCACGTAGCACTTAAATTTTTTAATATTTTAATAAAAGTCACTGTATTAGTTGCTGCAATAAAACACCCCACACTTCATTTAATTTCTTTCACCACTTCCAAAATTACCAAGCTGGAATTTATAATGTAAACTTCCAGCTTAATAACACCTTGCACTCATTTGCATGCAAACTCCGTCACATTTCAAAAAATGAAAATAAATAAAAAGTCTAAACCTTTCCCAAGAATTACAACGCCAACGCATGAATCTCAAACTACTGAAAGAAATATGCAAATCGAAGCTGTGCTATATATCATACCTGCATTGTAAACGGCGACTTCAGAATAGAGTTATGATTCTTAATTTCAGACTCCATACATTATAACCGGGTCTCGGGCTCGAAACGTATAAAATCACTCATTAGTGATAATTAAACTTCCCATTCAGCAGGTGCAAAAAATAAATAAATCTTGAGCCGAAACTTTTTGCCACTCATCATCTTGACCGTAATCGTAAGCCGGTATCTAGAATGGGAAAAAAAAATAATAATAATGTAACAAAAATATAAAATAGACAAAAAAAAAAAGAAAATCTTTTTATTCAACAACAAAGGATGACGGTGCGGATGATGAAATAACACGTTATAATTCTGATTTATTGCGCCACAGGAAATAAGTTATGTGCAAATTGTGTGCGCGGTTATTTTAAGCAATCAAAGAACCTGTGATGGGAGGATTCTTGTCATCCGGACACAGGCCAGAATGTTTGACTGATGACGGTGAGAAACTTGGAAAGCCTGCAAAAACCAATGAGGTTTAACAGACCCAGCCCCCATCGCTGATTTACGCGTTTCTAAGTATGTTTTTTAAGACTTTGGCACCAAAAAAATCAAACTTAAAGTGACAAATAGACTGCACCTGCACTTAAGCCCTCAAGATACTAAAATATGAGATTCCTACTAAGTTATCAGTCTTTAGAAACTTAAAATAAATTTTCTTGCTATTTTAACAAGCCACTGCTTTATAACTACAAAGCTTTGCTTATTTATACTCCCAGAAATAATTCATTTCTCTTGCGATTTGAGGAAACTCTGCATTTGCAGTATTAATTTCCCCCAAGGAAATACTTTTTACAGTAGTTTCACAACTACCGTGAATCCATCACCACTGAATTTCACGTTTTATCACTTTTCACACGTTATAAAATGTCAAACGACAGCTTAAATAAATTATAACGTATTTAGTTATCAAAAACATCCGCTCGCCGTTTTAGCCACAGCTATATAAGCTGTGACTGTATTAGCTACAGATTAGAAAACTGCAGTAAACGCAAGACAAATGCTTCTGTTTCATCTCATTAACTTTGAAACATGTTCGAGTGACGGAAAAAATGGCTTCTGTCAATCTAGACGAAGCCAAAAACAGCCGGGGAAAAAAACTAAATTGCTTTCCACATTTTAAGTCGTATTTTTCTCGCTGCACGGATGACTTAAATTTCAAACAAAATTCCTCTGACCTTAGAATTCAGACCAAAATTCCACCCATCAAAACTGGAAAAAGAAAATTCCATCAACTGAATGCACGCAGTTCAAAGAAAGGCCTGAATCGATTAAATTCTCGATAGTTATGAACTTCTAATAAACCCGGCACCGAAATTCCGTGCTGCGGCCATATTATATCAACACGGCATGCAAGTCGGCAACAAAACGGGGCGTATAAATTTCTCAACCTATTGAATTCGCTCGAGAGAATGTACTCAAAAGGGACCATTCAACCAAAAAAATTGATAACGATTAGTGGGGATAAAAAATTCTAATTAAGGCGGGGCATAAAGAAGAAAAAGGAATTTTTTTTATGAATACACACTGCGGGCTTTTTATCTTTAATAGCAGAGGACCACAATATTTACTGCGACAGATGAAATTTTTATTGGATGCAAATAATGACAGGGAGAAAAATGCATCTTGCACCTCCTCTCTCAATATTTCAACTCAAGCCGCACATCTTTAATTACCATATACCCTATATTGACCCTCCTCCCACTTGAGGGAAAAAGAGCCTCTCATTTACCAAATTCCAAACCCAAGTTGAAAACATTTTTCATCCCAAAACTGCTTGGCATGCCAGTGGCCATGCGCAAATGGCATATTTTCAAATAGGTCTTAATGAATGCCCACGTAAAACCCGAGCCGCCAGAAACTTTTGCGTCGGAGGAGAAAGATAAGAGAGATAAAGACGTGCAAACATCGGTCGCATCATAAGTCAAAACAAAAAAGAGAGAGACGGATATCTACTTACAGTCTCGCCCACAACCACAAGCAGATAGGAGAGAGAAATCAGAGGAAGACTCAAGTGTCGGAAGAAGCATCTTTTTCTTTTCGCGTGCATAAAGTGGGACGGACATGTTTTTTAGGCTTAGCAAATTGATTTGGCGCTTGACCTTGTCTCAATTTTCAGCCCGAAAGAACACTTTGCCTCTCTTTTCCTCCTTTTTCCTCACCCGCGCCGCCATAAACCCACCCTCCCCAGTTATCAAATAATGCAAATGACGGCTACGAACGCGCAATCATGTGCTTTGGTCGTCGGACAATGCACGCGCCTTGTCTCTGATTGGGCCTTTGGCACGAAAACCTTCGACGCCCGTGCTGCGGATGGGCAGTGCGCACGCGCGCAGCCGCATCGCCTCTTCGCCGCACTCGACACAAAACTTGTCATCAACTTTATTCCGAAGATTCCAGGAATCCCCGTCGTTTCGAGCCCAATTTCCACCGTCGAGCCCATCCGGAGCACTCGAGCACAGACTGCCAGCCCCAGAGTAAGTCCCCTTGGCCCAATCTCAACTTGCGTTGTCCTAAAAAAAAAAAAGAGATTAAAAGAGCGTCGCAAAACGACACTTGATTATTTATCATTAATTATATTTCGTGGCTCTGAGCTAAACGGTTGATAACATTATTTATTCTGGCCACGGCCAATTTCGAGTTTCGCCTTTCCGAAGATTTATCGATGCCCCAACTTAATATACACCGCTGCTAGCTGTCAAAACTTCCCTTCCGCAATTCCCAAACTATATAATACAAACTAGAGGTAGTAATGTGTCATTACACACTGAAAACTCATTAGTGAAGAGACCAACTGCTATCGAAATGATCGCGATGGCAGCTGATAGCACGGGGAATCAAAGGGCTAACGAAACTCCCCGTCATTAACCGGGTCTGTTGCCCATCCCTGGAGAATCGTTAATTTCAAATGTTGCTGACAGAATTTCAAGTGGTTAAAATTGCACACGCAAACTTGGCGTTTGTTACAAAATAAACAAGACGCAAGACCCAAAGCGCGCGTCCCGCGGGATTCGACGCGACCGCAATTCCCATTTTATGCACACGAAATCTTAAGTGTTTGCGCGTTTGTGCATTTATTTCATGTTGTTTGTCTCGCGATTTGCATTTCTTAGATTCTTATTCGTATTCTTCCCCTTTCTCTGTGTGTATCCCCGTGGAATTTGACTCTTTGCACACACAAACAGTCGCATATCTCTCGGTCTCTTTCAAAATGATAGCTGGGGTTTGTGATAAGTCGCGTTGGAGAAGATTCACGGCCGTTGCAAAATTCGGAATCTTGCCAAGCGACGTCATAAACAGCGACTGCTGGACGACATTTGCACTCGCTGTCGCTCTCCGATATGAACTTTTTGAAAGCGCATGAAATATTAATCGAATTTCATTACGACGCTCGCATTCTCGGCGGAACAATTTCAATTAGCGCTGAATGAATGTGCGATCATTTAGCGACCAACAAGAATCAAATTAAACACAACTTAAAAAACAAGAATAAAAAATCGCGAATAAAAATGCCGGCATGCCACATTTAATTACAAACAATCATTCGGCGAGATAAAGCGATTGCCGATTGAATTATCAACGGACTAATTACGATTCCTTTGTATTCAAACTTTTCGACGGAAATGGGCAAAAAAAGAAATGTAAGTCGCTCGGATCCCTGCATTGCTATGGGAAATGACTTTCGCTTCTGACGTCACAATCAGTCAACTGGAATTCATGCGAGATGACTGCACGCTGAGCAGCAAAATAGAATTCCCTATCAAGTTATGCTTTCTCCAACTCACTTTTTTCCATCATAAAAACCCAAGAAGCAGAGGGGCTTAAGCAGCAACCATTTTTTTTCCTTTTATTATATTCTCTTTCCTTGACCGTTTCTCCCTTTGAGCACATCTTCAGTACAATCTACATCTGAAGAAAAAAAGGAGAAAAAACTTTTTTAAGAGCTTTTTTTCTCCTAACCCCCATCCATACCCCTTCTTTTACGACCAATCCAAAAATTAGTCGAGATAAAGTCGTCACGGACAAGACAACAAAAGGCTTAGGTTTCATCGCAACACTTTTATTTTCTCTCATTCCACGCCCAATGTCGGTGGTCTCGAGTGTCCCACATATATTCTGCCCTTTTGTTCATCACCAAGTCCGCAACCCGAGAAGAAAAGGGTCGAAAACTTTTACGACCGTCTCAGCCGGCGTCCATGGTGGACCCTTTTGGACAAAAAAATAACCCTTTGGCCGGGGCGCGTGCGAGTCAGCTCCACCGCCCAACCTCGTAGAAAGGGGCAGAAACCCCGCTCGGCCTCGTGCCAGTTACACTCATCGCAGAAGGCGGACTTCGCCGCTCAGCCGCGCTCCCATTGGCCCGATCGCGCGTCTCCGGCCTATCAGGCTCGAGCGTGATCCCTTATCGGCAACAGAATAGATGTTTGAGTGGTCTGTGAAGGGAAAGGCAATGGCTGCCGTTTGTGTATTCGTTTTGCCCGGCTTATCTGGCCAGATCCGAGCCGCCAGAGAAGCGTCTTGCGGGTAGCCGAGATACAAACAACCGTCCTCTGTCAGATTACCCGGTGGGAATAGGCCCGAATTTGTTTCCCCTCTATACCTCTTTCTCCCAAATCCCCTTTTAACTCCGTCATATCGTAAAATTGCGCCCAAAGTGCGCCGGCCGCAAATAACTTGTTCCTCCCGAGATAAGTCTCGAAACAGGAACGAATAATTTGTTTTTGCGAATACAAACGATCAGCACTCCCAGCATCTCTCTCCGCGTATAGAGCCGAGCAATAAAAAAATGAAGCAAAGGCATTTTTTGAATAATTTATAAATATGCCGCTCAAGGTCTTTGGTATGTGCATGCGTATTCATCAGTCGCTTTCAAGGAGACACACGCCCAAAACTTTTCCAATCATCATAACTTTGCGCAGTTTTGGCACTCGAAAGACACTCACTTATCACAAACATCCCACCGCACGAAAAAAACGGGGTTAGCTGCAGAAAGAAGAAAAAAAACTGAAGCTACAATTTATTTCTCCCTCTGCAGAGCTGGCAAGAGGGGGTTTTTAAAATGTATGAAGACGCCCAAATATACGAGCCCGCAGCAGGGAAATAATATATAAACACGAGTCGTATAATAAACTTCGAATAGGGCCTTACATGTCATCTTGCCAACGAAAAATGAAAACTCGCCGTGAGACCACACGCAAACATTTCATCGGAATGGAAATATTTCACTTCCGTTTGCTTCGCGGGTATTTTATTCCCCCACAAACTGACAAATATTTTTGTTTTTCCACAGAAACGCGAGTTCCAATTAAATATCGTTATATCGTTTTTCTCGGTTGGATGCTGCAACTCATCCCCCATTTTGATAAGATATTTTTTCCCCTTTTGGAAGACTCGTGTAAATCAATTTGATTTACGAAAAGGACATTTATGTACCATTCCGACTTGAGTTTACACAAAATTTTACTCTCTTCGTTTCAATTCGGTAGTTGTTGTAGTGCTATGTGCACAAAAAACAAAGCATATGGCTTTTTGAGCGAACGCCGCTCAAAATGTGTCCATTTATAATTTTAAGTCTCGTAAATGACTTCGAACTGCGCATCGCTGATAACCCAACGCCCAAATTTACGACGGATTAAATTTTAGTCTTAATAAATCCGATAAACAATTTTTAATTTGTTCAAACTCCAAAGTTCTCATAATTCCCACCACCCCACACGCTGCAAACAACAAATCCCGTCATTTTTGAAACCATAAACACGTATTCGAATATCACTTACAAACCAGAATCTAGAATTCGTCATTGTTCTCTTTTTTTTTTCTTTCAAAACAGCCATTCCCAAATTACTTTTAATGTTCAAATTTCGTTAATATCTGACTAAATTAATATTTATTATCCCGAGGATTCTCGTTTCATACATCCTGTTGGAATTTCTGAAATAACACCTGACTTCGTTCCCACACCTGATGCGAATTCGATATAAACATAGTTCTTTCTTTTCGGAATAAAAAAAATAAATCGCATGATTTGGGGTGATGAAAAAATAAAAGAAAATTCTGTGCTTTTATAAAGACGAAGAGTTGGCGTGAGAGGTAAAATACAGGGATGGCGAGTGGTATGACTCGTTGCATACATATAGCTGTTTAACTCTCAGCGAAATTACCTGCGCCTCTAACAAACTCCCACGGTTTTGTGATGTGTGTGTACAAGAAACCATTTCTCTAATTGCATGTCCCGAGCCAATTCTCGTGCTCGATGCATAAAAAGCAGATAAACAAGTCAACCAATCTAATTGAGGCCAGCGCAATGTTAATTATCATACCTATAGCAAACTTATAGGTTCGTTTGATTGAGCGATAAACGCTATCGGCAACGCCAACTTTTTCTCTTCATCTCGCCTCCATTTTAACGTCTTCGCTCGCTAATTTCATTTGCATCTCATTCGCTGCATATCTTTTGACATCCACCGGCGAAAACCTTGTTTCTTTTACCTATAAATGCTTTTTTTTTGTCTCCTCGTTCTCTTAACTTTCCACCTTTCTTCGTGCGAACCCAACGGCAATATAACGTCTTTTCCTTTCACTTTTCTCGTGAGATTCACCATTAGAATTGCAAAAACACATCTTTACGAGCCGTGTGTAACACAGCTTATTACGTGATGCTAACTCTCTTCTTTTTTTCTTCATCACATTCCATCATAAAGTGAGATTATGGAAATCCTTTCACTACATTTCCCCTTTGCTTTCTTCGCACCTTCAAAGACACAATTTCATTTTTATTATTTGCAACTGCGAACTAATATTATTGGCCAAGCCACAAACCCATTCCCCACAAATTTTAAATCCTGCTGATAAATAAAATAAATACTATAAATACATTCCGCATTTTCTCAAATAAATATTTACTCCTACGGGAAATTATTAAAGGAAATGTGGTTAGATTTAAAATTTTAGACTTATTTTTAAAACTTCTTTAAATTTTTTCAGTGTACATAACCTTGTACTTTTCCATTTTATTACTTATTAAGTACGATATAAAAACCGCGTTGTAATGATAAGACAAGAAACCATCCGGCAGCTGATTTTGCAAATTCAACACAAATATCGTCGTAAATTAACATCACACGCACAAACATTTATATAGCTTGTTTCGCGTAATTAATAAAAAGAAATCGCACTTTTAATGCTTGTTCTTTGCTCAAAGCCATTTTCTCTTCCTTTTTTTCCTCATTGCTCTCAATTTCTACATTGCATGACGCATTTCAATTCCTGCTCAATCCAACTAATCACTTTTTTTTGGGTCATAAAATTGACATTCACATAATACGATCATCACAAACCATCAGTGCATTATTAGTAAGCAGAACCTAGCCATATCCACTATACCTGCCTGCAACACAGCTGCTAAAGATGCGCACAGAGAAAACATCTAAATTTAATTTTTATTTATCCTGAAAAACATCCACAATTCCACCTACGTGCAACTTTTAAATCGAGCCTAATCTTTTAATACGCCATTAAACCACGTCAAAAACTACTTTTATCTAGCGGAATAAGACTCCCAATCTTGCATTATACAACGTCGCGCGATTAAAGCCAGCAAGACTGAGGAAAAAGAAAGGAGAAAAAATAAAGGCTTAAAACTCAGAGAGAAACCTTCATTACGACAAGGCAGACAACATTCTTCCAAGGTTCTAAATCCTGCGTTAAATATCTCCGTGGAGACTTAGTCAGGCACGACAATCCAATTCTGCGGCAAACAGTCGCCCTCCTAAAATTGCCTTTCTCAACAAATTATTTTTTTCTTTCCCTAAGGAGGTCCGAGAAATAACTTTTTGCTGCAGTCCAATCAACCTGGCTCGAGTCGGTTGTGATTACAACACGCCCAGCTTTAATTTACAGTCGACTGTCCAATTACTCAAAATTCCCACATATGTATCTCAGTTAGTTGTAAGTAGATAAGCGTAGGGTGTTTATAAAGTCCCCAAAAGATTGAAATTAAAAATCGTTAAAATCGAACAAAATTTCCAATTAGAGTTTAGTGGTCATTTTGGATTACCGCATGTAGCAGTGTGAATTAATTGCATTTATGAAGCCGAGTTATATATCAAATATGTAGTTTCGAGAATACAGCAAAATGAAGAGAACGAATTACTACTTGATCTAACCGTTGGCAATTTGTTGCCAGCATTTTAATGAAACTCAGCGTAAACGAGGGCATTGACAATATGAGTGGTGCGCACTTGGCTATAAAACTGATTTCCTGGCGTGAGATTGTTTTCGGTGGCGGGCGCGTCTTGCGGTCTCGCGGAGATGATCCCCGCGCCAACCCGCGTCCTAAGCCCGGCGCGGGGGAGGGTGGCGGGGCGCGGGATTTGTTTACCGGCGCCGACTTGCCGATGCGTTCGCGTTCGGCCTCCGCCACGTCCGACCAGACCAATAAACAACGTGAGTTATGAGAAAACTTCCAGAGATGGCGCTGACGTATTCAATGACAAAAGTCAGCAATGCAGAAAAGTGAATTCAATACATTTGGCCGAGCAAACTTTATGTAACTAACCTCGCCCGCCGAGCCAGAAAAGTCTCTTTGGTTGGCAATGTGGCAATGTGCAGAACTCATTTCGCTGAGTGCTGCGCTTTTTCCTGCTTATGCACACATGGAACGTTAAATACCGCCAACTTTATGCCTTTTGTTAATGTAGTGCGTGTGACGTATCACTCCACTCATCGATTTGTCTTTTCAAAGAGAGAACACGTGCATAACAAGGAGCTTACGACTGTCTCTTTTACTTTAATGTTGATGATCTTTGTAACTTTTGCTCCGACTCCACTATACTTCTTGTGTAACCCCCTCTTTTTTCTCAAACAAGTAATTGGGCGCGCTCAATATGAACACGCAACTTTACTCTTCTTCTTGTTCTTCACAAAAACCTTTTACGACTCCCTCGAGTCATAAATTGAGCATGAACTTTACTCCGTTCAAACTTTCAGGTGTACACAACCGTAATGCTAATGCTTTCATTACATACAGTATCCTCCAAACTTTCTCCATCGTCTAAAAGTATATTAATATTGTCTCGCGGCTGTTGACGAACTTCTACGAACGAGATAAGGAAACGACTTAATAAACGATAACCTTCGACTGCACCGTTGTTCGAAAAAGACCCTTATAAGCACGTGGCACCCATTTACTCGGCTTTACTTGCGCACTTTACATAGACATCGGGCACAATCCATTTATTGATCTCCCTTTGCTACTCTTAACTATTGTGTTCCAGTGTTATCAGGATCAAATAAAGTGACCTTTCCCTGATCTTTATTTACTCTCTTTCTTATTGATTTCGATTTATTTTAATTCTTCTCGGTTTATACACTGCAGTCAACTAGTGAAATGTTTAAATATGGTCACCCGCAGTGTTCCTGGTACTTGTCTCGACGTTATACTGCCCTCCCATCTCTCTTGTCACACATGAAAGATGAAAACATGTAGCAAATAGCTTGATGCTAAGTCGTAAGTCAGAATTGCTGCGAACCCTTCTTGGAAACCAGACTCTTTATATCAATGACAAGTTTTCACTTTATTGCCAATTTTTTTTATGACGCGAAAAAACTTTTTTCAAAATTTTTTTTTTTTACATATAATTTTGAAATTTTTAACTACTTCAAACCAGTCAATCTCACGCCTTATCGCTGCTATCGACCGCAGCCATCGATTTACGCATAAAATATAATGCAAACTTAATTTCCTCTGTCAATTTAAATGTCACTTTATCCACGGTTTAAAATTTCGATAAATTGCTACGATTCTTTCAATTTTTATTTTTATTTTTCATTTTTTTTCGTAGGCAAAGTCTTTTATTTCTTCACTGAGACAAAACTCGGCTATAAAATTTTACTACCACCTGAAGAAGATTCTATTTGATAAATTTGCAGATAAAATATCATCTGTATTCAGTCGAATTTGCACAAATTTGAAACTAAAGGATAAAATTTTTCACTTTCCGCTTCTTGTTTTTCTCAGAGAAAAAACGGCTTTAAAAGACCTTTTGATTCTTATCAGAGCAAGTCATTAACGCTTAAAAAATAACGGAAAACTTGTATTTGAACCAACAAGTGGGTTCACGAGAGTGATGTGTTTTTCTCCATTTACTGACAGGCCTGCAACGCGCATTACCATAAAGCATTGCATGTTGGTGACCATTTCCGCCTATTATTTGACAGAAAATGATCAAGCTGTCAGAAAACATCCAAGTTTCCTCAACTCACCGATTTCGCGTTTTCCGGAGTGGAACCAGAACAGTCGTGACCAATATTGCGTCACAAGCTCTCTAGAATCAGTCTAAAAATCGATTTGCGCTCGCTGAGTGCAGCTATCGTGCTCCTATCGTGCTAGACATCAACATATTAATTGATTATTTTGCAAGGGTTTTACCCGAAATCAACATCCGGTTTGTCATAGTGCCAAACATCAACATCAAAAGAGACAGAAACAAACCTTATGCTGTACTGTATATATATAACAACAACAAAAAATCGATTGCCTCACATTTTTTTAAAAACATTTCTTTTTTGCATTTTTTAAGCCAAGATAAGCAAGTTAGAAGTTAGTAGAGATTTAGATATTTTAATTATGAAATAAACTTTTCCCGTGACGTTTCGTGCCAATTAAGCGGCGAGCTAAGTTATGAACAAAATCCCAATTCCTGTCTACACATCAGAAGCAACTGCACGTTGCCTTAGCTGCTACATAAATCAAATAGTTCTCATACGTGAACAGCAATTTCCACTAATTGTGAAATATTTCAGCAATCTGCTATTTTAAAATTCCAGCTTTAAAATTAACCCAACTTTATTTCTTGGTATAATTCTCGAAAAAATTATTATAAAATTCGAACTATCAATATATAATCATTTTAAACAAACTACACACGTTATAATGAGCCATCAGAGACGATTTCAGAAATAAGAATTCGAAAATACAATTTAATAACTTACAATTCAGACTTGCAAAAATATATTTAATATATTGAATAATCGACTCTCGATCTATCAGAAACCGGAAGTTATTTGTTCCTTCCGTGTACAAACTCCCAACAATTAAAACTCCGACTTGTTAGAGAAAATGAGGTACCTTGGTTAGTGGTTTGTTTATTTTTAAAGCCACTAATATACAGTAGACCTATGAAATTACCTCTCGTGTTCAACCCTTTCCAACTATAACCAAACCATGCAATTGAGATTACACACATGAATTGGTAATAAGATTCATTCAAAACAAATTAAAAACATCAGGATATATGTCTGCAGCTTCGTATCTCCTATATATGTAAATGTGATCTTTGTCTCAGACTACACCCTTTCATAAACTCTCATTGATTTCAGAGAAAAAAAAACAAGTATATAGAAATAAAAATTATCGGATTGCCACCTCTTCCGTTCTAAGCTGTGTTTTCCAAGAAAATGGATAAAATAAAAACTTTTTGCACAATCGAGTTGTGAAGTTTGGGACGAACCGAATTTTCATAGAGAAAAAAAAATAATACAAACAAAAAATTGCAACTAATAGTCTCGAAGGTTCATATAATATGAATTCGGCGGACTGAACCCTGGTTTCAATATTGTACGTGCCTACTGAGACCAGAAGTCATTTGGAAAGTAATTTTATTTGCATTTGTGCTGACTGTGCGAGTCATTTCTATAAATGCCACAATTTCCAATCTGATATATCAGCGTGCAGGGCGAGGTAAGCCAGCAGGAACCGTTCAATTACCTCCGACTGTGTTGGAGCCAACTCCCAAATAACACGCCCAAGCACTCTTTACACGCGCCAACTGCGTCTCATTGGCTGCTCCTAGTCACGTGCCTCTGACGATCCCAAATGACTTTCTAAGAAACGGCTGTAAAGAGTAGCACAAGTGCGTCTCTTGGCGTCTTATCGATTTCATTTTTTTTTTCTTCTTTTTATCCTTTTTCTCCCCATTTCACCCCTAAGTCGAAAAACTTTTTCTACCCACTGATCATCGTGAGTCGAGATGACTGTCCATTAAGTTTGTTTTTTTTCTTTTTCTTAATATTCATCATCATTTCCGCTAACTTTATTTCTTCCCAATATTTAATAAAATTAAAATTTTATAAATAAAAATGAAGTATTAGATATCGCAATTGGCAAAGTTCCTCTGGGCTTAAAGTTCACGTATAAAAGTCTCTCAACTTGTAACAGAACTCCCAATTTACGATCCTTAGCTCATACAACATATTTATAGTTGTTACGCCACAAAAATAATAAAAAAAACCAAATTGTAGCCAATATATATATATATATATCGCCCACGCCTCTGCAAACAAGGAAGAATGAACCTTGCATGAGATTTTCATCCGAATGCACTATTCCCGTGACAGTTTGACACAAACTGACGATCCTCAGCTGCAACTGCAACTTAACTTGTTAGTTTTAAATGACAATTGCAAACAAAAACAGCCACACACGTAGATACGCAGAGGGAAACTGTTGCGGATGGAAATGGACACAAGTGCTCTCTCGGGTGCTTAGCTATGCATTGAACCGTTCCCTCCAGCGGTCAACGCGCTCCATTTTGAGTAATTCTCGCATTGGGCAGTGTACGATTGAAAAAACAAGATCCATTCGACTAAACGCACTATTGACCCACTAAGATGGGTGGTATAAATAAAAGTCGACATTCTACTTTAATGTCATTTAATTGACATAAAATTCGCCACGGTTCTCGAAACAATAAAACTGCAGTTTAAACCTTTATCCCCCTCTTCCCTACATTTTTTTCTGCAATTAATCTTAGTTAAACTGCCTATTTCGTGTAAGAAATCTTCGTTTTCATCTTTCAGTATCAGGAAAACAATTAGGAATATTTAATTTTCCATTTTATTTCTCAACAGAGTAGATTTTCTTGCATAAAAGGCTGAATTACGTCGAGTCACGTTACACACATCAAAGTTCCGGTTGAGTTTCCACGAAAAGCGAGATCAGATACTCTTCGCCGGCATTTTCCACTCGATCTGTGCACTTCTTTCTCATTTTAGCAAAGGAAAAAAATATCATGCAAAGCATTTATGCAAATGTTTGATCAGCTGTTGCGAATCAATGACCGCAAAACACGAACACTAAACACAACCATGTCTTAATTTAAACATTTCTTACACCGCACCATCGATCGCGCCACCACCATTTTATCCACTATTACGCGGAAAACGCATCACAAGGAAAAGAAATTAAACTTTCATTGTCATGCATCGTCCCTCCCCAACCAACCTCCACTTTATCATACAAAAAATAAAATGTGGATAAACAAACAAGAGGCAAATCAATACCTGAGTTACGACTGAACAGCAAATGTGCTCGCATGCTGACCTCATATGGTCCAGCTGAGACCGGGCGTTGCGTGAGCGAGAGAAATAGACGCGGCGTCCGCCATGAGTTCATCAACGCATTTCAGGACGGAAAAGATGGGTCTAGTGAGAACCCTTGCCTCCCAGCCGACACTGGCTTCTGAGAAAAAGGGTGTCTATTTCGCCGCTTTTAATTCAAAGCGAGGCAGGCCACTCTTTATTATCTCGACAACGCAAATGTTTCTCAGAACAGCTATGATTTGCCGGCTCCTGCAAATACGGACTATTATTCCAAGAAAAAGCGCCATAATTCAAAAAATACAGCACTTGAACCCCGGTTTCTTCAATTGTCCGGGCAAGTGATGGACGGGACGGAGCAAAATGGCGGTTTTTCTGCGCCATCAGCAACGGCCACCCACCCACGCACCAACTGTAATTGCCCTGTGACTTTGATTGCTACACTTCACTAAAACATGCCGCATGGAGTTACAAGCCCCTCTTAACATCTGCAAGACACTCTTCGGTGATTTCGTGGTCGGTGAGTTCAAGAACAATTCCACTTTTCGAATTTTTATTTTCTTTAACGTGTAAATTAGGATTAATTTTATTTATCCTCTTATTTTTCTATTCATTTTTAACCTTTTGTGTCCTCTCGCACGGTCATCGCTCGTCTGATTTGCATGTGAGACGACTGCCAAGTTTCTCAGATGATAAAAAATGCCATTCTCTCCACCGCCGCCACCACGAATTTGCATTATGAAAAAATATTTTCTTGTGGAGCTCATCAATTTTTTTTCCCTTCATTGACATTTATGTGAATCCCGGTTTTATGTCGCATTCTACGCATTATTATTAACCGGAAAAAAATAATAAAATGTGATAAATTAAACGTTTCTTGCCATCCCTTTACTTGCATTTCTGTATATATCGTACATTCAGGAATTATTTATTTATTTATACCTTTACAAACTTGTGAAGAAATATGCCGCAGTGGCCACAGCAAAGCATTTCGAACGATTTTTGCATCCTGTCAAATAAACTCTTTGCATCGCGTGCTAAGCAATTTATTTTATGTGCATAAATTTAATTCCGCACTTGAGAAAACCTTAAACTCTCCTAACAAACTTCACATATAAAAAAAGCCAAAAAATCAGCAAAAGTGCATTACACCAAACAGTTTTAATTTAAAATTCAAATTCTATTGACTGTCTTGTTATATAGCAAAAAAACACACTCCACCCATAAAAAAAATTAATTTATCCTCCCATTCACCCACAACTAAATATTATTTACTGTTTGAAATTCAGTATTTCTGGCATATTACGTACAGAAAAATGGGAAAAAAATAATAAGACGGGGAAAAATTGATATATTCAAACGGAAGCCAGCCAATCGAACATTCACCCTCGATCACGAGCGCCTACTTCCGGCGTATACTTCCTCCCATTTTTCCACAGCTTACAAACAGCACGTGTTGCTTGGCCTACCTGTCAAGAGTTTGCAACCTTTCAACAGGAAGCAAATCGACTGTTTTCAAGTGCAACACAATAAATTTCAATTTTTGCTGTCCACTACACCACCCACAAACAACATGCCGCAGTATAATCCATTCAGAGTGGGCATGCGATGTGGACAAGACCCGCCACTTACCTATAGAGACAAGACAGTAACAAAAGCGTGTATAGATCTTTTCTTTGCCGCTTGTTGTGCTGCTCGGCGATGATGATGTGAGCAGCTTGGCAATGTTTGCCGCTCAACCGTCCGCACATTACTTTTAACAACCACCCTCGTGCTATTAAACTGCTATCTGTGGGCAATTAATCCTTTAGTTCCGACTGCCCTATACACGCAGCGAGCACGACTTCTTCGGGTCGAGGTGCTCAAAACTCTCATCTCGCATACCTATCTATATTTGACTGCCTAAATACGTCTGGATATCAACTAGGCGGAATTAACGACACCCAAAAATTGCCTCTTAAAAGATTTTAAAGGTTTTTGTTTGAACTACACCCGACAGTGAGATGAAATCTAATAATTCCCGGGTGTTTTAAGTGATTTTGAAGTAATGTTTTATAAACAATTAATGTTTTTTTAGGCGTTTTTATCGTTGTCAAACAAATTTTAGACGAAAAAGATGTAAATATACTTCCGGGAGTTATTAGAGAACAAGTTAATTATATGCACACTTCTTACGCAATCATCCGGTCGTAGAATTTAAATAAACCATGTACCTTTCGAGAATAAATAAACTAAATAAGCACCATGAGTATTCAGGGAAAGTTCGGGAAAGAAAAGTTGACTTTTTAAACTTGTTTTCCAAAATTGAAAATTTTTCAACTTTAACTTTTTTTTTTTTTTTTTTTTTTTTTTTTTTAACTTTCATCTTATTTCACCTCTCGTGCCATAAATCATTACCTGTTCTAACACTAGATATTTTTTTTCCTTTTTCATGTAAGACACGTGCCTTGTGGGCGTTTTAAAACTTAAGCCCATTAAATGGCTTTTTATTTTTTTTATTTTTAAAAGGGGAAGAATGGACCCCGAAAAAAAAAACGCCTCGCATTCGCAGATAATCGTTGTTGGTGTCTTTCACCCTTCTTTCAAATGTCCTTTTTCCAGCGCAAAAACAGAGCTGTTATTGATGGAGGATAACCTACTTTACCCTTAATTTATGGACGCTCACAGATAGCACGAATGTTGTCAGATCAAAGTTTCTCCCGTCTGCAGAGCAATAAAGGACTCCCATTGGACGATCGAGGATCCGTTTACACCTCGCAGCTCTTCACAAATACGGCTTTCTTAGATCTTCTCGCGTCTACCTCCCTCCATTCTCGACACCCTCAACCGCAGCATCTTCCGACATAGCACCAAATCCCATCCCAGCATCCCCCATTACGAAAACACAATACTTTCATAACACGAAATGTATGATTAAATCCACGATTCGAGACATTTAAATAAAAGACTCATCCCGTGAATATGTTGAGAAAGTGTTAATAATACGAATGCAACCATATTAGTCGTCTTATCTCGCGTTGCAAAGACACAGCGAGGGGTCGCGGGAAGGGATGGGGAGTTTTAGGATGCACAGGCGGATCACACTCAAGGCGGCTTTGAGCCCTAACGCTGCTCGCCCCCGCAGACTTGGCTGTTTATAATTATAACGGCTGTAAGTTTGCTCCAAGAGTAAACAGTACCCAAGCGTTGAGAAACAAGTTTGGGGTACAACTTCATCTGTAGTATCAAAAAGAAAAAACTTTTTTTTTCTTTTTAAATTTTTACTTTAATAATTCCCGAGATTACTTCACCGAGTAATTACTAAAACTAACGCTGTAAACATTAATGTGTGAACAGCTGATCGTTTTTAAAACGATAAGAATGAAAATAAAAATTAATTAAAAAGAGAGAAACAAAACGAGTACCGTAAAAATCGAAATGTCACCTCCAAGTCATCAACCTGGCACAAACTAATAATTTTGTCAGCGCCCAAGACAATTGCCCTTTATCATCTTAGCACGTAATTTTTCCTATAATGAAAGTCCAAGCACTGTAATTGAGTAAAATCTACTTGTTTGTAATTTATCGTTTTTTCTCTTAGTTTTCAAACATGAGCTCAGGGTCCCCCTGTATGCGTGTGACACAGACGGATGGATAAAACTAACATAGCGTGACATTATTCTCCAACTGTCCAAATTTGTACAGCACGATGAATATATTCATGCCAATTTATAGATAAACACGTATAGTCCACTCTCATAACTTCAAATTTGGCCGAATAAACGTGCAATACTCATGCAACCCACATAGGGTAATGAATGGAGAATGGCTATCTGTGTTTCTATGTGCGCTTTCTGCACGTTGTGGGTAGTCACGGAATAAACTAATTTCCACTGATAACCTTTTCTTAACTGGATATTAAATCATTTTTTAGGGATATTAAGTAATTAGCCGTTTAATTTAAGCTTGCACGAATGTCAGTTGCATGGCACTGAACGTGTTTAAACTCCAATTTCAAATTTAATTAACTTTTAAATTATTTTCTCTTATTAAAAAAAGAAGAAAAACTGTGAAAATCTAACACACTGCAATTACAGCGACTTGGTCACGTATCAAAACAACTTTTTCCACATAGAGAAAAACAAATGTCAGAATTCGATAATTTTATTTTTCAAAAATAATTATATCCCATTCAAAGTGTAGGAGTGACCACTTATTTTTTTTTTCTTAAGACCGAATAACTACTCGCATTTATATTTATTACTTTTTTAAAATTACCACCCCAGGTGTATAGAATGAATCAATTTGAAAAAAAAAAAAAATGTATAAACAGAAAAAAAAAAATTAAATTTAAAAACTAAATATAAGATACAAGAATTGCAAACTCCAGTAAATCATCCATGTCAAACCAGTTTAAGACTATTACAAAAAGAAAAAAAAATTTCTGGCGATGACAACTCCTTGCTAAGTTATTACTTTTACGTCTGCGGCAATAAAAATTGGAGACGCTATTGTTTACCGTGTTGCACAACCTATCGGATCGCCTTCACTTTGCCCGTATCAAAAGCCGAGAAAAAGGGGTCAACTCGACACTTTATTACGAAATATTAACTTCAGACTCCCCCACTTTTTAAACACTCGACATTTTAGATCATCGCGCAGCACCGAATTATACGTCCAGTTGAAAAATGAACAAGAGCAAACCACAAAGCTGCCATAAATCAGCCGCATTTGAATCAAAACATCACCGACAATGAATTGTCCCTATAAAACTATATTTACTCCATTAACTTACCGTAAGACGAAGAACACGCCTTGTTTGGTTATAAAATCGCTTTATGGAACACAAATTGTACACTCCAAAGTCACCTCCCTGCATATTGTGTTCATGAGATTTAGTAATTTAATACTAAATAAAAATTAATGACTGATTTATTATAGTACGCCTACAAACTATTTGGATTAGATTTGCAAGTGTGCTATAAAGTTTGCAATATTTCAAGCAATTTCAAAGCGGCGTGTATTAAATCTTCAAAAAAAATGTAGATGCAATTTTAATTTTTTTTTTTTTATTTGGGAAAATAATTCCCTTCAACTTCAATAATAATTTTTTAATTCACGTTTTCAAAATCTCACGCCATGCAGTAGCCTTTAATTACATGGCTTAAGCATTTCATACCAATTATTTGACGGCTGCCGAGCCATAAAAATTTATTTCAGTAGCTGAGAAGTCTGGTAATTTTTCTTAATCTAAAGTTATTATTATTAAAATGCAACACATGAGCACACACTCTACAGCTTAATACACACTCGCTTTATAATCAAAAAAACATTAAGGGGTATAATTCGAGCACTTGACAACTGATTTGGAAAGTGTTCTGCCCGCCACAAAAGGTTAAAAAGGGTGGAGTGTTAAAAACTTGGACAAGTTTCCTGTTTTTTCATTCGGTTAACTTTTTGCTTAAAAAACTAATTATTGGCTGCGAGTCCTTCAAGTGCACTTCCTCTCGTTTTCGAAGCCGCCTTTATTCAGCCCGC
Organism: Geophilus truncorum; assembly: GCA_034695745.1. Taxonomy (NCBI): domain Eukaryota; kingdom Metazoa; phylum Arthropoda; class Chilopoda; order Geophilomorpha; family Geophilidae; genus Geophilus; species Geophilus truncorum. Next base: position 49,767 of record JAQFZP010000060.1, on the reverse strand, counting down.
CAGCATAATTTTCATTTTCTCAAGACTAAGAGCCCATTTGGCGGCACTCACCTCACCGATATGTGAATTTAATCCACTGTCGGTCTCCCATTGGTCCAGAACTTTTCGCTAACTTTTCATCCCCTAATCCAATTTTTTTTTTCCATTTTTTATTTTCATTTCTTTGTTTTTTTTTTAATGCAAATAACAGACCCCAATGTACAAATTACCGGTTTCAGTTTTGTTGAAGTGTTTGCCAACTCGATAAGTCGCGTACCCATACGTGTTTGTCTTCGATGCTAATCAGATGTTAGCTCACTTTATGATTCACTGCTGATTTTTCCATTTGATAGCATTATTTGCTTTTACCTAAATTCAATATATTCATAAAGCATTCATGAGATCTAAATGAATCAAGAACACGAAGGTGTTGAACAGTTGATCGTAAATTAATTGATTCCAAACTATTTCCACCCTCAATTTAAAAAGTAACATCTCAAAAAACACATGTTCCTCGCAATAATCGCAATTTATCTCGCAATTATTCGTAATACATAGATCCATTTTTTATCAGCTATCTAAACTAAAAACAACTTTGAAACAGTTTTCTCCCTGCGGTGCTTCAAGTTTGTCACACGTGATGACACACATCTCGGAACAACTACGTCGTATCTCGATTATCGTTTGACACTTGATGATTTATGTGTTTCGACGAAACAAGCCAACCTCACCTTCCCGTCGTGAAAGAGCGTGGCGCAACTCGATTGTAGTCAAAAACAACTCGGGAAAAAAACAGAGCACTTTCAAAATCGAAATTGCTAAAAATATCGCGTGTTCTAAAGCCGCTTCTCTCGTATAATTGAAATGATATTTATCATAAAGTAATCCATCACGGCTTGACCCCACTTAGGCTCCCACTTAAACTGAATCACGCCAAGCCGACAAAATTTTACCATAAATTCAGCGCATCGTACACAAATAAATTTACTCACAGTTACGTGTCATTAATAGCTGTTTGCCAGCAGATTAGTCCCGAAATAAAATCAAGTGTTTCTGCTAATTTGTCCATGGGAGAATTTCTATGCTGATAAGGAATGTACGAGCGTATAATTCTTGCAATTCCCAAACCGGCAAATCCATATTTTATGCGACAGGTTAAATTATATTTCCTCCAAAGGTTTAAACGTTGGCAGCTATTTGAAGATAAAGTTTTTTATTAATGAATAAAATATAAGAATATAAAATATGTACTCACCCAGCGTTTTATTTTATGTAAATGATTCCCTTGTTGACCACGATTAAAGCCAAAACACTATAAATAAAAACAAAAAATAAATGTCAATATTTGTTAATTATTATTTACTATTTGAATTTAAGTAAATTATTTTTATCTTTATATATGTTCACTTTTATTTTTTAATACAATACTTTCTTAGATCCTTTTAAATTAACGCAGAAAAATGGATAGATTTTGGCGATTTTATTTTGAAATACGGTATTACTAACTTTTCAAATCGTTATTAGTAAACATCAATTTTAATTTCAATTTATTTAGTATGTTTATAGTATACTCTGATTCCTATTTCACAAAAAAATCACCAAATCACTACAAACACCAATGTCATTACCATTTTTATTTACATTTTTATTCATGCTTAATTTGCAAATCAGAGATTACCATGGTTACCTTTCCAAACAAAATTCAGCAAAGACTAGGAAGAAAAATATTAATTATTTTTTATATTAGAATGCAAACCATCTTTTTTTCCATGACAAGATAATTACAAGGGTGTGTGACGTCACAAGTCACACAAGATGCATTTATTGGATTGCACTAAATTAACTCTATGTTACGGCTAAATTACAGTTTACGTCCAATTTGCATTAAGTATTCGGGACAGATTGTCCACCATGAAGTTCGTGACATGTAACACCGCCTTCTAAAACAAGCGCTTATAAATTTTTTAATGAGAAAAATATAATTTCAGGGTCTCTAAATTGTCTATTTACCGAGACACCATTAGGCCTACGGTACTTCCTATATTTTCAAATAAATAAAAAAAATATTGATTTACTAACCCAATTAAAATAAACTACTTGGATGAAGTAAATAAAACACAAAAATTTTCTAATATAAAATTTTTCAGTTTTCTATTTAATTTTGTTAAGTTTTACAAACTAAAAAAAAAATTACGTTTTTTATAAATGGAATAAACTCGAATTTTTCATAACTAAATTTGTAATTAAATTACTACAAAATTAAACATTTATTACATTCAACGTGACAAGTTCTTAAAATCTTGCCATTCAATATGTTAATCAGTTAACCCAAATATCGGCTATTTCAACTCTAAATTCCCATTTATAGAAATTCCCAATCACCTTACCTACCAGATCACTCCACCAAACTTTAATTTCGAAAAAATAAATTTTATTTATTACATCATTAAAAATTTTAAAAGCCTTATCAATCACCATTAAATATCAAAACATCTAAATTTATGATTAATATCAAAATTAAATTTCCACTTCCAAATTATTTTTTTAACTCTTAACTAAAAAAAAAAAAAAAAAAAAACCAATAACTATTTTCTCCAGTGTAAACTGCTCGCAGAGCAACACTCATCAAGCCTGAATTTTCCGGTGCATTAATCTAGATTCCGTGAGTGTGGGAGTTCTTTTACCCTCTCCCCCATCATCTCACATTCTTTTTTTCATCCTTAGAAGAGGGGGGGAGTTTCTGTCTCACTTGTATCGATCGTTTATAGCTAAGGGAGAAGTCATATTAGAGGTGAACTCAACACGACATGTCTCAACTGCATCTGTAGAAGACCATGGGGTCGATGGTAGTTTCCCTACCCCCACAAAACTGTAGCCATGAAGGGGAGGGAAAATACACGAGATTCACAGATCTCTACGGCCCTTATTGCACCTATCGATTATTTAGGAACGCAAAAAGACAAAATTCGTTTACAGATTCCCAGAAAAATAAAAAATAAAAAGTGTCAACAATATTAAATTGGCTTTATTTCCTTTTTTTTTCGTTAAAAAAAATATTTCTGCAAATTGAAGCAGAAAGTAACAAAAAATGATGACGTCAGAACAGATGCCATCAAAGGGGATGTGTTTTACGAGTGTGAAATAGACTTGCAAATCGCGATCTCGATTTTGTACTGTTTCAGTAAGTTTTAGTATTGCTGTTTATGTGCGAATTGATTACTGTTAATGCGGCTGGAGAGTAATATTTTTTAATATAATTATTGTAATTATTTTTATTATTAATTTTTTTCCCCTATGTGCAATTTAATTTGCTAAATAAATTCTTTCTTTTTCTGCAAGGCTAAAACACTTGACCAGACTGTAAACTGCTCTATTTAACTCTGTCTCAGTGCCAAAAAAAATTCACAGCAGTTGCAAAATTTAGATTTTTTCCTTTTTTTTTCTTTCTCGTCTCAACACCTTAACAAATAAACGTAAAATAAAAAAAAAAATTAAAAAAAAAAATTAAAAGCAAGTGATTAAAACACGTGCCTCTTTACGAGATAATAAATGATTAGTGAATTAATTGTAATTAATTTTTATTAATTTATTTCTCGTGCTAGGTGGTCGTTAGGCCTATCCATCGTCATGTCAACATAACACGACTTAATTGAAAACATGCAACAACAATCTTGGTCAATGAATAAAAAGCACTCCAGCAGGTGATTCAGCTCGTGGGCTACTATCATACAGCGAGAGGCTTGCACGAGACGCGTGCAAATGTAGAGGATCAGCGGATAAACCCTTTAGGTGGGTAATGAAGAGTTCTTCCTCGTCAATTTTACGACGAGCAACGGTCACTTGTAAAAACCTTTCTTGTGATGAACAGTGATTTGCTCTTGCCACCCAAAGTTGCTCTTTATAAAGTTGATAGGTGATGACAACTCAAATCCCGTTGAATCCCCGAAACGCTTCATAAAAAAAGAAAAAAAAATACAGAAAAAAAATGGCGTCATCATTCCCTACAAAAACTCAAACTTTTTTAGGCCTAAAAATTATATTATCGATCCCGATTCAAGTCAGGCCGGTTTCAGTGTTGATTTAATTAAGCCCTCTGAACCCTAAAATTATTGTATTAAAATAATTAGGCAAGATTTCTATGCATGTAATTTTTATCAGATTATAAACAGGAAGTGAAAACATTGCAATTTTCAATGCATGGCCAATATGGCGGAACGTGTCTTAACTCGTCCCTGTAAAAAAAAGTGAAAACAGTGATGACATGGGTTACATTTTTCTGTGATTATTGCTGTCAAACGGACCGTAACATACTTATGTAACTTTTTTTTAGAAATAAATTGCAACTGGGTTAACTTACCTGTTGATTTCTCTCACAAGTTGGGTCTTCTCCGTGACCTCTTCTTCACCCTCATAAATTACCCTCGCCGTCGGATGATGTCACATGTCACATAATCTCGTCCCGCAGAAAAGTTTTGATTTTATCAATGTGATGCATTTCGGTTAATTTTTATTTTATTGTAAGAATATAATAAACTTTTATTTTTATTTACAATTTAGCTGTATTTTATTGCTATTTGATAAAATGACATGAAATAAAAATGAAAATTTTAACGGTGGCGCTTCAGCCCAGACAAGCCGTTGTATCACATGGTTTTAGCAGACGACTAGAGGGTATTTTTTGACGTAAAATGAGGAGGAAAAGGTGACGTCACCTAGCTTAGTCTTTATCCTCGTTTTGGGGCCTGAATCCGGTTACTGCTAGGGGGGGCTGTCACTATACAACATTTTCGTATCGATTTGGTTCTTCTGGGGTCGGAAATTCACTTCTTAAGCAAAAATTTCCTCAAAAAATATTTCACGTTGTCTGAATTTTATTTTGTTATTTGAAAAAAAAAGAAAAAATAGGACTAGACTAGGTCGATATGTATTACATCAGCATTAAGATGCATTTAATTATTTTGTAATGAATAATTTAAAATATAATGTTTATGAAATATGGAAAAAAAAATAAAACGATAGAATTAAAATAAATGATAAATTTTTGTATTAATTTATTGGACACATTTTTAATATAAAATATTATTGACATTGAAACGAGGCATTGAGAAAACAATTGATGGCAGTCTCAAAAGACATAAACATTTTTATTTAAGTTTACTTTTCTACTCTTTCACAATACAAACTTGATGCAACAAGTACGACAACTTTGTATGTACATGTTGAATATTGAACTGTGAGCACGGGAGCAGGATAGAAATTATTATTGTAATAATTATTACAGCATTAAATGTAAAGAGAGTTAGAGACATAGGTGTCTATAAAGACAAAACCTTTCAGAGAGAATAAAAACTTGCAATCTTTTTTATGCCTTTTTATACTCGAACTTACAAACATCAACACATTTTACAATCACCAGCAACATACAAAAGAATGTGTATGACACACCAAAGCTGACAATTTTTTTGCTATTTTTATTTTTTGCTAATATACTGACTTTTCTTTTGCCCTTTCACTTTGAGGTAGCTTCCAAAGAAAGAAATATAAACGTTTTTCACTATAGATAGGTATGTTTGGACGAGATATACAAGAGATAAAGGGTTATTTTTCATCATGGTAATAACCAGCAACAATTTTTGTACACTTACCACATTTAGAAACGGAAGGAACCATTTGATGCTAATATTATATTACATCGTAATATAATTTCATTTTTAGTTTTATTTTTTTAATTAAATAATTAAATTTCAGGCCGTATGGTGATGATACAGACATTTTTCATAAATAAATTCGGTCCAATTGTTTGAGGATAAGGATCAAATGTAGGGAAAAGGTACGAATTGGATGGATAAAAAGGATTTTAGATCAGGTATTGTCAAGGGATTTCGGTACGGTACTCGGTAAGGCCGCTCGCTGACTCTGGGGTTAACGAGTGGGCATTTTTATTTAATTAATGGAAAAATGAGCCAGCAAAATATAATCGAGATAAATACAGTATAATGGACGTGTCAGTTTCCCTTTCTTTGTTTTTTTCTTTTTTTTTAAGAAAAAAAATTATAAATTTATATTTTTAATAAAAAGAGAGGCTATTTAGTCTCCCTATTTACAGAGATATTATATATATACAGTTGTTTTCATACATTTAGAGCTTTTAAAAAATCAGTTTCAACTGAAATGCGATTAAAATAAAATTTTTAAGTAAAAATTAAAACTTATAATAATAATTATAATAATGATAATAATTAAAAATAATAATAATTATATAAGGTAATAAAGCTGAAATGGGATAATTACATTTTAAATATTTGATTTTGCTTAATTGTGGTAATAATAAATCGAATTTGGCCACATGTTGGGTTTTTTTTTTTTTTTTTTATAGTTTATTTGATAAAAAACTTGATTTTTCATACTGTGGCTTCGAAGTGACAGCAAAATATAGCTAAATTTTCTTGCTCTTTTCTATAAATTCATCACAATAGTGGTGGTGGTGTTTTAAGGGAATGGGTTGGTAGTGGGGTAGAGGGCGATTTAGTGAGTAGAGCAGGGGGATTTCCCGGTGGATACCACTTTGTGGATTTTACCACTATTATTCTGAGGGTGAGTTGGATGCAATGAACGACGCTCGTCTCCCATTCACTTTCTTGTAATATTCTGACATCCATTTCCTTTTTTTTTTTTTTTTTCTCTCTTTGTAATTTTGTTATTTTATGTTTTAAATTAATTTTTGGTTGGAAAAAGGGAAACTAAATACACATTCGTCCGTTGCGTTTATAAACATGCGAGGAAATGGAGAAACATCAAAGATGATAGAGATGACAGAGAAAAGAGGTTTGAGGAAATTCGAAAGGGGGGAAATTTGAACGGAATATTTGAGCATGACACTGGCGTCCAAACACACAGCAACATCAACAAAGAGAGTCGACAATATACAAGCCGGCAAGTTGTTTCAGCCTCAGCTCCCCATTCATTCATAAGGGGATAAAACTCAGTGCCGATTCAGATACAGTGGGGACCTCTATTGTCAGAAAAATGTAAAACATCACACCGCGCAGAATTTTGACAAAAAAATATTTTTTCAAGACAATTACAGTTCAATTAGTATTTAATCATTAGTCCTCTATATGTAAAAAGTGTCCTTTTATTACAAAACGTATGATTTCTTATTTTTGTTTGATCAACAGAGGCTTATATCACACACATTAAAAAGAAAATGAATAATTTTGCAAAATTTTTCCCATTTTTTTGTATTTTTTAATTTTTTTTTTACTTTATATCATAGCTGCGCAATTTTTACAAAAAAATTTATCACTGGGATAAAATTGTTATTATAATAACACACATCTGGCATAAAAACTGCGTACGTATTCTGACTTAGGTTTTTGCATCGAGCCCCAAAATATAATAAGAGGTTAATAACCAGCAGTTTAACCCAACAAGGAAACAACACAGGAAAAATGCCACGTAACAAACTGTTAACACTTATAAAACACTCTAGAATAACTGCATTTACGAGCTTACAATAGGAACACCAAATTGTACTGAACCGGTAATAAATTTGACATCCCTTCCGAAATTTTTTTTTTTTTTTTTTTTTTTGAATTTTTTGACTTGAATTAAGCAGCTGAAAATCAGCTGACAAAAGTTTCAAAAGGTGTGAAAAAGCTTTTCAGACGAGACGTCAATAAACTGGCTGTAGAATTAGTCCCACGACCAATTTACCCAAAATAAAAACAATAAGAATCCCCTCCCTCAAAACAAATACCTTGCCAAAATCCTTCCTTCAATCCGTAGATGTGTTGGAGATCGCTCAGTATCATTTGTCGAAAATGTTATTTTGCACTCTTGTCATACTGCAAAAAATGATGATGATGTGTGAGGAGGGTGGCCAGCCTCCCAGCAATAATCTGGCCATCTTGATAACATTTTATTTTCTTCTGATGTTTTTCTTTTTTTTTTTTCTTCTTGTTGTTGCAAGTTCAGTTTTATATTTCAAACTTCGAGTTCAATGTTATTTCTCGCAAATTTCTTGAAAAATTTGTCTCTAAAACTTCACTGTTTGGCACTATCTGTCTGATTCCTTTGGCTGTTTTTTTTGTTTTTCATACGCCGGTTCTGGAACCAGATTTTAACCTGGCGTTCAGTCAGGTTAAGGTTCCTGGCCAGTTCCCACCGCTTTTGCTTGGACACGTAGGCATTGAAGAGGAATTCCTTCTCCAACTCCAGGGTCTGGAACTTGGAATACGGCTTACGCTTCTTTCTCACTGTCACGTTGCCCGTCCATTCCAAAGGATTGGTCAACGATTCTGAATTTGAAAACAATAAAATAAACAAAACAAAAAAATCAAGGAAGGAAATAATTACATTAAATAAAAGGCACTTACATAACGTGTAAACAAGTTTAAAACAGGTGACACACAAAAAAAATAATACATGTAAATAAGCGTTTCAAGTTTACTCATAAATTCAGAACCCTTCCCGAATTTTTGTGAAATGTAAACAAAAACCAGCCCCATATTTAATTTGAAACGTACTCCCAAGTCAAATTTTAGCACCTGGTGCCAATTTTATCTCATACTTGACGAAGGATCAAATGAAGGGAAATCAACACCTGCACCCACGAATCGCTGTACACGTCAAGAAATTGGCCAACTGCAAACACCCATACAAACAGTGGTTTGGTCAAGGAAGCTCCACTGTAAACGAGTTCCTTTCCTGTGATTCACCTTAACCCATTTTAAAACAATTTTTTCCTCTCAGCAAACGCTCATTTACTATTTTTTTCATGCATCGTTCATTTTTTTTAGGCATTTTACCCAAGATGGCTTCACCCCGAACCCAGTGTGACACCACGGTTGGTAGCGATCCGCCTCGACATGGCCCTCCTCCCCACCTCTCACTGTGCCATCTTTCACTCTTGTAGAGCGTGACTCGGTTCAATACTAAACATGGCGCCTTACTCGCGAGAGGCGCTTTACTACGCCTGGCAAAGTCAACACAACTCACGAGTAGACCTTTCCTTTAGAACCAGACCCACATTTGGCTCACACCGATGGCTCACAATCGCTACACCACCGCGAGCGACACACTGGGTCAAAATAAGAAAATAGGAAATGCAAGTACTAACGAGTGCACGAGATCCAGGAAAGAAAAATGTGAAAATAAAAAAAAATAAATAAAAAAGGAGGAAAACAAACACAATCAATTAGCCACATACCACGCGAACAGTGCAATTCAAAACCACGAGTTAAAAGAAAAAAAGAAAAAAAAAATTCCAATGTACTCGTTTTGAATCAATACGTAATTTTGTATGGCAGTTAGCGAAATATGTGCTAGTTGGTTTGTGAAAGTTGTGCTTGTTTTGCTCACCTGACCTTTGGCTCGTTTAGTTTCATTTGGTTTTTCCCTTCGTTTTGCACTCTACTCCACCCCCAATAAAAGGTGTAGTGGCGTTGCACGCCCCTCAAGTTGTGCTCGAGGCGAAGCCATTTGGGCAAACAAGTGTTTTATGACGTTATGTAGGAAGAAAAGTTTTCTTTTACCTGGAGCGTAGGGTGTGGACACGACGGGTTCCGTGGCCGTGTAGTTGCGCAGGCTGTAGCCGTCGTGCGCGTAGCCATCCATCGGCGGCCGGGGCCTGTCGTCTGCGGCCAGGTAGGACACGGGCTGCGTGTGTCCCTCCATGTGGCTCACCCGGCTCGGGTAAGGCGAGTAATTGCACCAGGTTTGCGCCGGGAACGGTTGGCATGGCTCAGCTGGCACGCTGCTCGGACCGGCGCTGGGCAAATCGTATTTATTAGGCCAGAAGGCAAGCGGCTTGCGGTCGGCCCGTGCGTCGGCGTTATAGTAGTAGCTGGGCGTCATGCCTTCTCGGCATAAAGTTTGATTGTACTGACTGTCGAAAGCGGCGGCGGCGGCGGCCGCCGCGTGGTTGTCCGCTGCATAACTCCAAGGCTGGCCGCCGTGACTGTGCCTGATGACGCCGGCGGCCGCGCTCGACTCGACCGTGCATTCGGGGTGCGTGTACGAGACGGCCACGGTGGTGGCGACTCGCTTGGCCGGGATGTGTAGAGGACCCGTCGACTGCACTGTGGGCTGACTAGGCGGTGTCACTTCCAAACTCGATCTGTTGTTATTCGAATTGTCCTCATACAGGCTCCCGTTCATCATACTCAGCCGACTCACCTCGCTTGAACTCACAACACTAAAGACACAACCTAGAACATTTTCGAGTCACGTGAGTCAGACGTCACACGCTTGGAAATCAATGGCAGACGGCCTAACCAGCCAGCCACCGCAGGTCCCTACGATACGAGCTAGCCGACACCGGGAGCTGGAGCCACAGCCAGAGCGCGAGTGCGAGCGCGAGAGCGAGAGCGACGCCGTGCGGGCCCTGCATCACCCACCTGAGCTGAGCGCAGCTCGCACGTTTCCCCGCGCATTGCCCGTGCGAGCCACGGCCAAGACGTACTTAACACTGCGCTAACTTTAAATATTAAACCATGATTGATGCTCAAAGCCCAGGGGGAAATATTGTGGCTACCAATTTATGCCAGGCTCCGATTAGTCAGCTGCTCGTCACGTGACTGCCACTGTTTATCGAATAGTAATATATCTACGTCACTCGGCTCGATGACATAACGCGCTTGTCCTAAGTCAATGAACCGCCCGCCACTTTTCAAATTTTTTCACCTTAACGCCGACCAACTCACCGAGTAGGGACCTGCGATGCTAGCCGACGCCAGCCTGAGGCCCGCCCGCCAACCCGAGCACGCGCGTGCACTGGTCCACCAGATGCCATTGAGCGACTTGTGCTCGCTCTGCCTGCAAAATCCGGCACCCGCACGCTGTTGACAACGAGATCGTAGCGCCACGTAGTGCCAGGTCCGGGGATAAACTGCCACAACGCCTCGCCTCGCTCGTACCTCGTAGCGAGTAGTCGTAGCTTCCCCACTCGCTGTCCGCAAGCCTCAGCAGCCACCACTGTGAGACGCCACGTGCGAGGCCGGGCAGCGAGGCAAAGCAGGCTCGCCATCAATGCAAGTCTTGACCATTATATTTTTAAATTTCGCACCAATAAGGCGTAAATAAAAAAAACAACGAGCGGCTCGGGGTGGCGGACGAAGCCAGAAAAGAAATTTAATATTTTTTTTTTAAAAAAGAAGAAACAGTTATATAAAATAAATTTTAAATAAATTTAAAAAAATAAAGAATAAGAAAATAGTTTTAAAAGTATTAGCTACAAATAAATACTCACCCTGGGCTCGATGGCGGTCCACGAATCCGAATGGAATCTACAATAAAAAATAAAATAAATAACTGTACAATAAAAGTAAGCCATGTTGTCGCGTGTTTATCCAGGAAATTCAAAATTGTCCTGTTGGTGAACCGAGTGCAGGTCCCGTGCATGGCACAACATACGAGCGATTAAAAATTGACACCCCGACTCGGTCGCAAAGTGGACGGCGAAGCAAGAAGAGAAATGCAGTGGACTCGGGCACGTGAACCAGCACTCGTTTCATTTTGATGCCAACAGGCTTCTACCTTGCCGAAGATCCGACTCCCGCCCAACTCCTGCGCCGCTGCCACCATAATAGAAGTAATTGAATCTACCAGCACCACCCCCACTTTACGCTGCTCCAGAACCCGTAAGTGGTGGCATGCGCATGCGCTATGCAAAGCATGGCGTGCGCAACCGGCGTTCATCCGTCATAGTGTACTCCATTCATGAATGATCGCACGCGGGAGGAAGTCTGCCACTCGCGCGCCCTCCCGCCGGAGAGAAGCCAGCTGAGGCTGTGCTGTTCACACCCCTCTACACAGGAAAATATGGGGAGAGAAACCAGTTGACCATCTGCTTTTAGCAACATGTTCCACCAATTACTGTCTCGCATATATGGTTGGCGTAGACCAATATCAAAATTTGTTATGTTTTCATCTCCTTATCATAATGCGAGCCCACTTTTTAATGTTAATGATATCAACTGTTTGTTGCAAAAATAAAAATAAGAGTCATTGTAAATTTGAGATTGAGAAAATATATGACGAAATGATTGCAATTAAAAAATTAACTTGGCAACAAATCTTTTGTAGCAATTTCTGATTTTTAATTGCCTCATAAAAAAGTCTTCTTACGTTATTGATAGTCCCACCAACCTGTTATCCAAATGCATACACTGACGCCCTCTAAGACAACTACTTGTACTCTCAGCAGGCAAAATAGCATAAAGTATAAATCATGCAAACCATTAGTTATTCTAGTCACTCATGACAAGCCTTGTTTTTTTCTTGACAATACAACCAGTCCTACAATCTATTTACACTTATCATCAAAAGTAAAAAAAATAAATAAAAAATTTAAATGCGGTCATTACAAAGAGAAGAGAGCATTAAACTGACTCCTGTTTTTCCCTCATCCTACTGTTCTATTAATTTAATGAGAATTACTTGTTTAATTACTCCCGAAAAGACTTTCTCCAATTGATTGATTGATCCAAATTGTTTTCTATTGTAGACGCAGGCTTTCACATGTAAAACAATTTTGCAAATTCCTTTCCTCAACAACTACTAGAAATAAAATAAAGTCTTGTCATTCTTCGACTGGATAAACAAATGAGTAATAGGCGTAAAGCATTAAATATTGCGGCTTATCTCGGTCTTAAAACAGCTTTCAGTGTTATTTCGAGTGATTATAAAAACTTGGCAGTTTTAGCTCCTCTTATCTCAAATTGCTAAAAGTCATCCAGAGATGGCGCTACGAGAAATAATGCGATTAGACCCCACCTTTTTCCCATTTAGTAAATAAATTTACTTTATAGTAATACAATCGGTATTTATTGACTAGTTTATCTATTTTCTGCTTTGTTTACATATTTTTATGTAACAACATTTTCCTAAACTAATTTAACGCGCATTTTTAAATTTTTATCATATCTGACCTCATAAACCATTGAATAATCGTTTAAATAAACAAAACTTTATTCACTATTATCGATAATAGACTTTAGTAAATGCAATTATATAGTTAAACCATGCGCGCATCTTTTTTTTATTAAACCATAAAATAGTATTAATAAAAAATAATTAGAAATTTCCCAAATTCCCACATGCCGACAACTATTTTCCTGTCGGTGTTTCGAGGATTAACAAAGCAAACAATAATCTTCATACGCGTGAAGAATGAATTCGCACGCTTAATCCTTCTACCGCGGATAATTCTCACGCACCATGGTGAGAGGATTATTGCGGCACAAGACTAAATAAAATAACTATAACTAAGTGCAACATCTTACGTACAGAATTATTTATTTAGCGCTTCTTTAAGAAATTTTTTTTATTATTTTTTAAAATGATATTTGAAAAACTTGTTGGTCTGAGTGTGTGCTTATGGCGCGCGAGAGTTTCGTCGTAATTGCCTCACAATTCATGTAATAAAAATGGCATTCTTGTCAAACTGACGGCAGAAAAAAAATACTACGTCAGTGTCTTACAAACTAAGAGTGATATTTGGGAAAAGCAACAGACGGAGATGATAGGTATTCCTAGAAATAAGTACGAGATATAGAATGTCAAATTTATCTCATATTTTTCTCTCTTTTTTATTTATTTTTTGAGTGATTTAGCATTACTTCTCACTAAATATTATTTATATTTATAAAAAAAATGAAAACAGAATTGTGTGCGAAGAATTAAATGGATATGCAAGTCGATTGTTGCTCAAAATACCCAACTGGGAGACCCAAATGGCGCACAAATGGCGCACAAATGCAACAGGTTACTCTATTAAAGTCAAATCTGTTAAATCTATTGAAAGAACAGTCTACTCGTATTTTTATTTCGGGATGTTTCGAATGATTCATAAATACTTTAAAAATATCAACATAAATATAAATACATATCATTAACAACATAAGATCAGAACCCTGATTAATTTATATCTTACTAAATGCTTTTTTTAAACAAAATATCGGTTTTTTCATCCAAGTATGAATTGCTTAACGTCATTCAGACCTCAAAATAAAAAATTCTTTGAGAAAAGATGAAATTACATTCGAGCTCCACAGGCTCGGTTTCATTCGCACAAGAATTGCTCGATTAAAAAAAAAAAGAAAGAAATAAAAAAAAAAAATTATACAGCGAGAGAAAAAAAAAATCTTTGTCTTTTATTTCTTATTTCACTCCCACTTTTATTCGGTTTACTTAATTATTGCCTTGGCGGGTAATTAGTGTAACTTAAACACTAAACGAAACCTCATCTTTAACCACTCCAGAAGCCAAAAATCTGTTGGAGGTTGAGTCAGAGAGTGAAATACCCTGTTCCATTTCTTCACAAGCAGTAAACACGTGATAATTCAGCTCAACTTGAGATCTCTGTTTCAATCTCGCTTCAGACATTTTGTACTTGTGAACGTGGTATTCAAATTCGTGTTTATAAAACCCCATCGAGTCGCGCTGATTAAATTAAGGGGTTTTGGCTGCACATTATTAACCTCAAGATTAATGAAAACAAAAAAGAAATTACTAAGACCACCCACTGGCTCAAATTGCTCTCTCATTAACAGGGGATTTGCTTTTCAAACACTCGTTGTATAAATATACATTTGAAAATGGGATCCTGGGGTTAGAAAATAGTTTTAAGCGCCATAAGTTTAGTATTTATTGACAACTATTCACATTTAACCTCAGTTTAATGTCTGGTAAATGTACACCATTATGTGAAACTAAAGGGGAGAGAAAAAATAGTGTGGGAGAGAGAAGTTGGAAACATCCTCAGATGTCAACTAAAATGGTCATAAAAGAGACAAGAGAAAAAGAAAAGCTAGAAATTGCTAAGGCTGACACACTTCGCACTAAATGGCAATAAAGGGTTACCTCATATCGAATAAATGCTATTTTAACGTTTCGCTTTAAAATCACTCGCGAAATGGAGTAAATTGAAGCTGTTCCTTGCAAATGCACTGTAAGTTGAGTCGCTCGAGCGTGTCCTCGTTTCTACCCCCTTACAACCCCCGACTTTTACCCAACCCACTGTAAAAACAGGAAAAAAAATACGGAATTGGAAACCGAATGTCTGTGTCCTGCAGGTCATTGCTCAAAGGGTTGGGGTTGGAACGCAACACGTGCTGCGAGGACGTGGAGCATGTAACATCAATTTAGGAAGAGGACAATGGATGTTGCAAAGGGTTAAGGTGAGGTCCAGCAGTGATCGTCGAAGCATGTCAGTCACCACTCGGACGTCGGTCGGGAATTAACGTCCGAAACTCCGGATACGAATTTTTGTAAGTATTTTTCCTCGGGAATTTCCATTTTATTATTTAAACATTTCCCATTGAACAAGAGCAAATTACGTCACAAACTTGTTATTACTGATAAAAATCTCTTACCTGATGTTCCACTAGCCCAATGCTTCCACCGCAGCTTATCTGGAATAACAGAAATGCAAAACATGATATTTGAATTTCCATTTCTCTATTTTGTTTTTTCAATATGTTTAATTACAGGATAAAGCCTTTCAGTGTTTGTTTTTTCAAGTGCAAAGAAGAAATCTTCCATTTGGTCATTTGGCTCATGCCCCCGAGTTTATTTTTCTTTTAATTAGCGATTTTTCTCAGAAGTGCATCATCCAATACTTTTCTAAATGTCTGCATTCACGCTTCTTCGATACTTTACGATTCGTGTTGGGTTTAAAGCCACAAGTAGAAACAAGTGGCTATGGAATTTTGATAATTTTTTTCCTCCCTACGGAATGAAGATGCGAATTTATTGCATCAACTTAATAATCCATTGCCATCTCATTTCCCTGCCTAATTGAAAAAGCTTGTCATCCTACCCTTCAATCAAATTTATGAATAGTTCTCTGCAGGCTTCCAGACTCCAATATAAACTTTTTCTTGCACTTTGGTGCAACAAACACAAGACTAGTGTAAATATTTGACGTTGACCAGTGGCCGCATTTGGCTATTTTCAATTTTAATAGCCGAACTCCCAGTGTAAGACAATGAAGGTCCAAATCACGTCAAGTTTATTTTTCCAAAGGGTTTCCGGCAAACGAGTTGAAAGTTCAAGGTGGCAAATTCTTTTTCCGCTAACGATACAACATTTATCGTCCACAGTATACAATTACTTATAAACAAAAGTCCTAATTTCGACCCACAAAACTTTTCAAGATAATATTTCAACTTGGGCTCAACTAAAATTTTGATTTATGATTCGAATTAAAAAAATTTAATAGTGTATACAAACCAATATCAACTTACATAAATAAAAAAAAAAAATTATAAATTTTTGGTGTTGTTTTTAAGATAAAAATCAACGAATGTGATTCGCATGAAAGTAGAAGTATATATTTGTGTTTATAACTCAAGTTTCAGTTCCGAATCATTGAGCACGAACCCTGAGTGTTGAAAAAAGTGCCAAAAATACTAATCTTATTTTAGATCGAGCCAACAGCAGCAATTTAAATTCTTATCAGCTTAAAATGCCTCATCGAACAATTAAAAGTTGTAACCACAGCTTATCATCGTGAGATGATGAGTCCAACGCAATTTCTCCACTCTAATGGCAAGTTTAGTCTCATTAGACCAGTTTCTTCGATCAATTTTCTATGTGAAACCAATTTTATACGCTCGCATTTGCATGCATTTCAATCTAAACCAGGTAATTGCTTTCCTTAATGCAATCATGCAGAATATTTTCTCATGTTACTCACCTACATTTCCATACGAATTTGGGAGGAATTTTTACAACAAATATTCGCCTGCAGAGTCTTAACGAAAACCTGCCGTCTTAAGGTGCACACAATCGGCAAAAGAGTGTGTAATTCGAGCCTCCAGCTGATACAATAGGTCGAATCACCGGCGAAATTACTAGCGAACCGCAGAGTGCAGGAGCAACGGCAACCGATCGACTCAGAGTGGAATGGCGAAATGAACTTCCACTCCAAGTACTCGCATTTGACTCAAACATTCCAAGCAAAGGGAGACGGCAGAAAACCATCGAACATTGAGTTATGCTTGCTATAATCATGTTTGTTTCGTGTTATTGATTGAAAGAGGCAGGGATGAGCGAGTTGGTATTGATATTATACGGTGTATATGAAACTAAAGAATCGAATCTCAAATCCAATCTTACTCCAATTTTCCCGAAAATGTAGTTCATTTGAAGTAATTACACAGGGACGGCCATTTTTAAGGTCATGTAAATCGAGGAGGAGACGTATTGGAATTTGGAACTATATACTTGGTGGCAGAGATTAATTGAACACTCAATGCGAGCAGCACAAAGCGACTGCGGCTGCGCACAAACAAAAATGGCCGACCGCAGTGCTAATGAGGAAGGTATTCGAGTAAATGTTACGTAAGGTATGCAATAAATTGATGAACTGTCGTTAAACATTCATATAAATTCATGGTTATTCCTGATTAGTTAAGCATTGTTTTTTTTCCTTACTTGATAACTGAGGAAATTACTATCACCAGGGGGAGTGCGAGGAAATTACGTTTATCTATAGTTAGGCAGGTATTTGCAATATGCCAATATGGAAGACTTGATGATGTATTAACGTGTCGATTAATGTGGGTTATTCACTTACAGTTGTGCATGATTTTTCTTACTTTGTCCATATTACCAATTCCATATTTCCACAATACTTCCATTTTTAAGGGAATTTCAAAACGAGTGATTTCCCGGCAAGCAGCGAGACACGTAATAATGAAAACGGCAGGTGTATAATCAACCCCAGCAATCATTTGTTGTAAAGGGGTTTGCTCAGCGAAAACACCTGCCAATGGAATTTGTAGAACCACAAATTTTTTCCTTGTTATTGGTAAGACCCCTCCCTCATGTTAATATGAATTCGTCTAACATTTAAAATGAGAGGGTTGGGATTTAGGTGTGCGAGAACCAATCCCTGAAATAGGTCCACCTCCTAAGAGCAGTCGACGTCATAACATGGGCCATGTTTTTTTTTTTAATTCACAATTTTGCCACCAGAGTTCGTTGCTATAGATTAACAACAAAATAATCGTTTGATGGACTGTCAGTTGAGGTAAAATTTAAATAACTGAGTGCAGTTTGTATTTTTTAAATAAATAATATCATGAATACATCATATTAATTTAGCATTAGAAGTTTGCATTAAATTTAAAATTTTTGAAATTTTTGTTTGAGATTCCTACTTTTAAAATCTTTACCTGAGATTTTAACATTTTCAATTGTCTTTACAATTTGCATTGAATAGTCGACTTGAATATTTGTATCTAAAGAATTTATATATTTTTGAGAAATTTAAAATGGATTTTAGAGACATGTTTAATGTTTAAATCTTAGTAATTTAATTTCCCAGACTATTTTCCTTATTTTTGTTATTATCATAATTTTCAATTTGTTAAAATGTGACAAATTTTGCAACCAACAAAAATATTGCTTCACTTTTGCGTGCAGTTATTGGCTCACAGTTAACACCAACGATAACAAGGAGCAAATAGGCTGTGTTCGCAACTACTTTGTATAATTTATGTGAACATACATTACATCCGCATCCACTCGCGAGCAAGACCTCCTCGCCTGCCAACCACGAGACGAATTTAGTGAACCAATGCCAGCGAACTTCATGGTCAACTATAACCGCGCCACATATTGACGGTTTTCTGTACTAGAACTAAATATTCTTTAAAAAAAATCTAGGCTTTTGCAGTCAAGAATTGTGTCAATGATCTGAAACGATTGCTAATCTTAAACATTCATATCATTAAATAAAATAAATGCTTTGGGGTTAGTTTGTCATCTTTTCTCAATTTTTACACAAATTAAAGAAAATAATGGAACCTAAAAATCTATTTCAATTGTAACAAAATAAATTCATATAAAAATTCCTACACCCTCTCATAGTCATATGATTGTATTTCAAATTGCGAATGAAAAAATTTCATTATTTGTTCTACGCAAACACCGAGCCTTCATTTCATACCGTGAAGCAACACTCATCGGCACATGAACAAATCGGGAACTATACATCATTCAGCCAGCATTTTACAACGCTTTTTTACATGAGCAGAAAAAAAAAATCGGCATTAAATCTTTTTATGTGAAAAATTACATTAGAAAACAAATATCCCGTTTATGTTTAAAGCTTAAATAGCCGTTAAATAATAATAATGTCTAATTAATAGTAAATAAAACCCTGACATAATATTCGTTTAAGAACCGTATTAAACTGTACTCGTAAACAAACAAATAAATAATTAAAGCAAAAAAATAAAAATAAAATAAAATAAAATGTAAAAAAAAAGATAAAAAAAGTGAAAGTTCTTTTTACCTTAAACCTTCTTTTACAGCGGAATTTGGAGAAATGTGACAGCACCAACAAAACGCAAGTTACAATGTAACCGGCGGTGAATTGCAAGTACAGAAAAAGGGTTTGCACGCCAACGCGCCACCTTACGGAAAACTAAAGAACCAAACCTAACTCAGTTGGTGGGAGGCCCACACACGTGAGCTCAGGTAATTGCCTCAAGGACCAACCGTTCTGCACATTCTCCTCGATTTCAAATCTTATAATTCAAGTTCAACCATCACAATACGTTAAACAAAATATATATAAAACACAAAATTCCAAAATTTTACATTGAAAAAAGGTTTACCGGTTATAAATTTTAAAACAATATAAAAGGTGAAATAAATACAATTAAAAGGGGGGGAAAAAAGAAATAAAGATGAGGGTGTTGGCAATCAACCGGCAACTGTGACCATCAGTCAAGGTTGTATTTTTTCAATCCAGAGATCTTAACTGCCATTTAACAAGTGTAATGGGAAGGTTTTAACGTTTCCATCGTACCGAAGTGGCGTATAAAATGATGGCACCCTGATGCACAGCCTCGTATACAAGTGGCCAAGCGGCCATTTCGCTTCGTGTCAAAGTAATAGGAGGAGAAGAAAAGAAAAGAAAGAAAAAGAATCAAAGGCAGATGGCAAAGTGGGCACGCATTGCAGGTCACACATACCCCATTGTCCACTATATAAACCACCCGCAAGAGGATTGATGAGAATCGGTTCCGCAACTGGGTGATCGGTTGCGGTTTACGCAATAAAACCCGCAACCGGACATCCCGATATGAATTGACAGAGACGAATATTGGAAATAACGGTCAAGCGATTGACAATTGGTTTAGCATGTTCTAAACATCCATAAGTGCTGAGACCGGGCGATAATTTATGGGGTCAGCCATGCACTGTATTCCTGGAAGTCCTTTTACAACTTACCAGGTTTCATCTCTCAGCCTCGCCTTTCTATTGCCAGCTCAAACTGCTTCTGACCTTAGTATGGATTGCACATAGAAAGACGCGTCTAAAATGGAGTTACTTAAAAAAATTGGAGTATCAACGAATAGAGGTGAGTATATAACTTGATACTCATCAACGAAACTCGTTTATTTTATTTCCTTCTCATCTTGTAAATTTTTTTTAAAAATTTAAATCGTTTAAAGTTGACTAAATTATTGTTTCTGTCTTGTAACTGAAGGTTGAGTTCGTTGAAAAGGTAATTTTGTTCCTCGGCTTTGTTGGCTCGAGATATAAACAACTCAAAAGTGTCACTGACCACATGAGGAGAGACATATCTGAAATTATAGGCGCCAAATTGGCTTTCATTAGAGTTGACGGCTTCGTGTCGTTTGTTCTCCCGATAAGAAAAGTAAAAAAAAAAAAAAAAAATTACTCAGGAGTGAACAACTTGGCAACGCTGGCCCAGACACAGCTCTTGTGACACCTGCCGTAAATTTTAGCCATGGGGATTAGTTTCGAGATAATTGGTCGTGGCCACGTCATTTTATATTGACTTGAAATTCTTTTGTAAATGTTTGTCTTGTAATTAACGGTATAGTGATATTTGAAAATTCCACGAACTAAATTCGTGCGAAAAATTAAAAAAAAGGAAAAAATATAATTAAAAAATCTCCTGATGCTACGGTGTAATCGTATGTATTTAAGTTACCTGCAGTTTCATTCACAGTTTACAACGCGGTTATATACTTAATGACCACCAGTTAATGATAATAATTGTTCAAACATGTCCTAAATCACTTTCTAAAGAGCAATAATCGTTCTGTAGTTTGCTATAAATAATTTGAATTACTTGTAGTATATTTAATGGGTGCATAAGCATCACTCAGACGTCCTATAAAATAATTACAGCGTAGCAAAATTTGATTTTCAATGTGTCGTATATTAGCAAATATTTCCACTACGGTAATTTTAAAAGTTTATGATTTTACATATCCAAAGTTTTGGATATAAATTGCGCGCTTTGTTGCCGATTTTTTTATGTCCTCGATATTGGAAAACTGTTTTAAGACATGTATAAGTCAAGATGTTTCGTTTGGAAGAATGAAACCTGCTGTTTATGACCTATAACTGATAGGAAAGCCTTCAACGAATGAGCGAGTTAATTTCCATTCGAGCGACCGCAGTCGCGATAACTACTCAAAATTGCAGAGCGGCCCACAAAGCAATTCTCTCGCATTTCTGCGAAATCACTAATGAGTTGCCGTATGCAGCCAACAGCCGTTGATGAATTTTCATAAAATTTTTTTCTTTATTCTTTTACGATGTATATACCCCTTTCCATCGTAAATTCCCATGCCCAACTCCGAAATTCTTCATCGCGTGAGACAATTTTATTTTTTTTTTGTCATTTTAATATAAAGAACGTCAAAAGACTAATTAAAGATTTAATTTCACGTTTTAATTTCTTTAATTAAATAATATAATTTATTAATTGTTCGACTGTGTACATTCAGCTTTACCTCTTCTTTTTTGCAAAATCGATGGATGCGGAAATACAGGGTGGGCACTTAGCTGCTTAATGCATTTTCTTTGCTCGGATGCGTGAATAAAAGAGCTCTGCATTCTCATGCATATATCACAAAACACGTAATAAATTGCAACCGAGAAAAGCTGCAGCTATAATTTTAGAATTTTCATGGCTCCGTCTCTCTCGGCGGAGTATTTACGATTCCAAAGGGAAACTTATTATACCGCAGGTGCAGAAATATTTGGCGGTTCAAAATAAAAAAAGAAATATGTAAACCAAAATAAAAATAAAGCAAAAAATTTCGTAAATGCATTACACGTGACACATTTTAAAGCTCTCTTTTGTTGACTGCACTTGTTTTTGCTACGTTCTTTTTTCTCTTCTTCCGTTTGCTGCTCTATAATTCGATAATCATAAAATTACAAGATTACATTCTGACGGCAGTCGTAATTTATGTTGGCAGCAGTTCCTGCGAAAAAGCAATATTTTCCGACGCTCAAAAGGCCGCAACAAGAATTCTATATGTAATGATAAGAAAGGCAATGTGTTGCCTGCAGCTTATCGTGGGTCTGAAGCTGATCATCCTGAAAGAGAAATAAATCTCAACCCCTGCCATTTGTTCTCCTTCATTGGACTGAAAAGTAATAACCCAAAACAGACTTGCAGCCCAGTTTGTGTCGCCATTTAAGAAGGAAAAAATTGTTACATCTTCACAATTTATTAAAATATCGTAATTTATAGACGCATACTATAAAATTTAAAATTAAAATAATAAAATAAAACCGCAGAGAAAATGATATAAATCAATAAAACTGAGGGTTTAGATTTACAAATGCCTTTGTGTGCACGAAAAACAATATCGCGGATATGAAATTACAAAAGGAAAGGAAAGAACTGGTTACGTGAAACTACACCCCGAGTTTTCTTTTTTTAACTCGAGCATGATCTTAGCTAATTTTTCTCGAGTTACTTCTTAAAGTGAACCGTAAGATTTGCTTTTATCGTTAAAACAAATCGAAATGATTGCAAAAACGTTGGAGTCGCTAAGTACTTTAGTGAGCGGAGAAGCAACATTATTGCTCAAGACCCCTACATAAAACACTGACCACATCCAGCACTGTCACACATCCATTCACTTTTATTTGATCAGTCTTAAAGCAGTTTTAGCAACTGAATCCTAATAAAACATTACAAAAATATTTTTTTTTATTAAATATGCATGCATCCGCTCTGAGGCCTACAAGTGTTAAAGTGACCGCATTTCTCCGAACCCCTTTTCTCAGAAGCGTTGCCTCTAGACCTGTCAATTCCCAGACTAATTTCTCTAGTTCAGGTGGGCAGAATGGAAAAAATGTCACGAATGACAGTTTAGTCATCTCTTTTCCTTTTTCCTGAAAAGACCTTACTTTATTCTGTAATATGCAAAGTCATAAAAATATTGCGCATTTGGAATGCAGCCAGGAAGATTTCCTTTAGCCTTGCTCTTTTTCGACCCTAAATACTTGCAAAGTGTGTTGAATCAAGAAATGGCCTACATTTACACTTTGTATTTGTTTAAGAAATGATTTTTTTCAAGCCTGTGTGCGAATATGCGACGAGAATGAAAAAATAAGCTAACTAAATACGCCACGACAGCTTGAGTCTTATATTTAAATTGGAAAACAAAGCTCGAGTTTATACACAACGATGGGAACAGCATCTGGCAAATAAACAGAATGAAGAGAAATAAACAAAAACAGAATGGCGAAACAACATTTCCGTTTTATGTGCTCGCCTGAATTGCAACTCCCTCGCGCTACAGCCTCACTCGCCGCAGTAAAATAGGTGCACCTAACTCGCACTAATGAAAATCATTACAGTATCATAATGGTGGTTACTAATTGGGTTTGTTAGAAAAACTCATTACATTAGGATTTACACAACTGCGACTATAAACAACTCGGCTTCCCTGCGCGACTCTACCGTATAGTCAACTGGGAAAAAGTAATCACGAGTCAGGTGTTTCCTTTTCCCTATTGCACAGACATAAAACGCTTGCAAAAACATCACATTTAGTATTTTTCCCCTTTCGAGCCAAAACTAAATCAGCGAGTTTTCAACGACAAATAAAAACTTTTTAAAAAAAAAAATAAATTAACTTAACCCTTAAGTGAACGTAATTTATAGTCGCATATTAAAGTGCATTCGAAAAGTCGTCTGATCTTGCTGCGTGAATTGGTAAACACTAAACTGCTCCATACTCTTCGACGTTACGATGGTGCTAGCAGTTTGTGGACGCAGTTTGCCGCTATAAATTACTAACAGTTGCCAATGCACGTCTTTATAGTCTGTCTCCCCACAAGCATCGAGCTGCGCAATTTGTACGCGAATCCATACGATTTAAAATGGACCCTTAAAACTCGTTTGCAAAACAGTCGGCTCGCCTGTTCCGCACCGATCGTCCGAACGAGTGGCCCCCTCACTTGCACATTGTAAAAAGCAAACGGGCGGGCAATTAAGAAGAAGTAAAAAAGCTCATCATTCTAATCCGCAACGATCTTGAGTGTCTAATCAAGCGGACGTCAGCAAACAACTTGCACGTCAAAGAATAGTTTTATGAATCATAACCAAGCTTGAGTGACTGTATAGTCATTGAGCTATCATGCAATGAGTACTTACTGGTAATAGCGGAGAAAAGCCGACGAAGCACGGCTTGCGTCTCACCTGAAGCGGCTTCCTCGATTCGGCAGTGCGGATTGGAAGGAAGGTGGCCCGGTTGTAATGCGAGGCAGTCGTTTTTCTTCGAGTGGTCCGACTTGTGCACGAGACACGTCGGGTCGATTTTGGCGCGTCGTTGGCTGCACCATCAACCAACCAACCAACCAACCCTCTCTCTTCCTTTCGCTTAAAGTAGCCTACACTGCCTCTACGAGGGACCAATTTCTCATGAATTTTAATTGGCCGTCTCCGTGACAGGAGATCACATTTTCCCCCCCTTCTCTCCTACCACTTGCACTGCCTTTTCTTATGAAATATTGGTTTCTTCAAACCAATACAAAAGCGACCGAGGCGGGCCTAATGCATAAACATGGCAGAGCAGCGGTCTTGGAATTTTAATTACCGAGGGCACAGAAACATGGTTTCCAATTTTCAAAGCGCCCCCTACAGAGATGCCCTGTTTACTAAAAAAGAAAAAGAAGGGGCTATATTTCCCATACACATTCATCTTGCCACTTCGCCCCCTTTCCTCTCTCTCAACAACAATTTTTTCTGCAGCCCGTTTTTCTTTCTCGATACAATTTAAGCAGGGGTTGACTCAGGTCAGATAATAAACAATTTCCAGTGCCCTGTTTTCCCAGTTAAAATTAGCAAGCGTCCCGCCAATCACTCAGCAGACCGGGAACCGAGAACCGGGGAGCCCATGAGCTAAATCCTACAGTAATGATGGCCGCCAATATGGGAAGACTGGCATGTGGGAGAAGGGGAGACTCGGCCAACCAAACTACATGTCGCAGTAAATACAGGCGCTGTGTCTCGAGCTTCAACGCCTTAATCGCCAAGAGACCTCTGCCCACGAGAGACTTTTCTCGGAAATGGATTCTTGGGTGTGGTGATGGTGGCTCTTGGGGATAGTTTTTCATGGTTTTTCCTTTTTAAAGCAAAAAGTGTATTATAGTGTTCGAGCACGAGTTTCCAGCTGGATAGGGTTCATCAGAGGGGCGATTTTATTGCGGCCGCGGCCACTTATACCGGCCACACGAACTAATTCCGCAATTTTTATTTCGTGGTCGTAAGGGGCTGCGCACCTCATTGCCGAAGTTAGTATTGCACTTAGTAATAATGTAGCATTCGGTGCACCATCATTACCATCTCGTTCCTTCTAATTAAGAGTGAAATCAGAGTGCAAATCACCTACGAGTTTTTTTGTGTAATCAAAAACATGGTATCTTTTCGTGTATCAAGGGCAATCAGAGTTGTTATCAACATGTCTATATATTTTATTAAATACTGAAAATAGGAGTGTATGATTTAGTATTGGCAGCCATGCGAAAAATCGAGCCTTTCAACGTAAACTCGTAAAATTACCATTTGTATTGAACGAGGAAACAAATATTCAGATATAATCTACTATTGCGAATCAAAACGGAAATGCGAAACACAAAAGCTCGCGTCTTATTTATATTTACAACTCCCTTGTTTTCGGTCAAGCTTACGTGTCTGGGTGCAACGAGTTACGTGCTCGATACATTGTTTTATCGCACGGTGTTTGTTGCACGTTTACCAAACGCATAAAAATGGCATTAAGAGCCAAGCTCCTTTCACTTGCATTGCAAAAGATATGTTTATAAGGCTTTTCTGTAAGACATTATAAAGATAAAATTTCTCCAAAAAAAGAAAAAAGAAAATGTAATTTTAGTTTCGAAAATAAATTACGAGTTCGAGTGGAAAGCGTATAAAAAATGGATAAACTTACGGTTTTAGTGTGCACTTGAGCGAGCTGAGAAAATGGAATTGAACAAAGCCGTTTTCTTTCACAAATCCCACGGACTGACCACGTGAATCAATAAATGTGCAGAAAGTGTTCACATCAAACTGAGCATGCTCAGTATTGTGAACCAACACCTAAAAGTCTTTTTATACTGTTTTCACGAGCAGTGCATATACATTCTTAAAGTAAAAAGTGGATTGAGTTCATAATACCCAACTATAAAACGCGGAGAGAAATTCTCAACCCTTTTTCCACCAAAAAAAAAAAAAAAAAAAAAAAAAAACTCAACTCGTGATATTAAATCGTTTCATGACTATATATAAATCATGGAAAGTTCTAATAAGAAGAAAAGAAACTAGTTTTTCTCATCAACAGTTTCATCCTTTGAATTTTTCGAGAAAGGAGGAGGAGGAGGTGATGGTTCGAGAGTTGTAAATCAAGTGCTAAGGGACAGTAAATATTATTCATTCATGCAAGCCTAACGAACCAGCCACCCGCTGACGAAAGAGGTTACACTGTAAAACATTCAGTGTTTTTACGCAAAAGTGCACCCAGGGCAAAACACTTGGAGACACAATATGGCTTCAAAGCAAACACGTTTCAAAGTATCAACTTTTTCAATGCAAACATCAAAGAAATTCTAAACGTAACAGCTCCGATTGTTTTTATTCAATTTTATAACCAACTCACACTGCTCTCACTGTGCCAACATTAGGGAAACTAACCTCAGCTCCTGCCCTACGTGACGTCAGAAGCGTGCACCGAGCTGCCATTGGCCTGCACATAACACGCTTCTAACAGTTAATGTTATTAACGTGCATGGAATCACAATTGATCCCACATAAGTGCAGATGGGTCCAGACTTGAAACACTAACAAAAAAACCTGACGGCCATTAAAAGCCAAAGTTGACAAAACAGTATTACTTAAGTGTTATTATAGTGGCTATATAAAATGGCTTATCTGTAAAAGAGATTTCTTTTTCTTTTTTGGTAATTTGTTATTGGCTAATTCGGACATAACTGCATGATCCCACATAATCTGCATTTTTTCCTCTGTCCGTGGAATTTTCGCTCAAACCCATTTCGCTTAATCAGGAAAAAATTTAAGCGTGAAGCTATATTTTACTCACTTTGATTTGTTATGCCCAAATACCAGTGATAGTAGTTAGAATTAGAACTATAAATAATTAAACGACTTTTTTTTCGTTTTGCAAGTTTAAATAGGTCAGTGGCGGGATATAATTACAACCTATTGACGACACATCAACACAGGATGAATTTCAAGTGTTTAGTGAGAGGTGTAAATGAGCACTTGGTATGCGGCTTATAATGATGTATGATTGATTGCCCATTTCTTACTCTCAACAATTAAGCAAATTTGCCATTTATGCGCCTCACTTTTGCGAGCTGTTAATCATTTTGCACCTTCAAAAATCTCCGTGGTTTTTAAACTGAAAACAGCTGCAGCTCACAAGGTTTTCGGTGTCGTTGGAACTTGCACACTCAGCAGGAAATATTTACGGGCGAGACCTAGGCCGAGTTATTTGTAAACTTACTTTGCTTAAATTTTTTTCATTTTAAAATAGAATTTTCTAAGGAGGGAAAAAAAACGACTTTGAATTAAGTTTATTTATACAATGCAAATGAGCGCAAGATGCGTTCACTTTGATTTTAACCCTCATTTAAATAAATTTCTCATTTAATGTTATAAAAATTCGGTAATTTCCATCTATAAATTTCGTATTCAAAGACGCCTTTCCTTCTAACGTCCAAATCGATCGCGTGCAGCCGTGCGCGGGTGAGAGCAATTCTTGGAACGCTGCACGCGTCGCAGGCGAGCGCAACCGAACGTGCTGACGGTTCGATATCCGCGGCCGACGGCCTACGACGTCATTTGCCGCATTGCAGCTACGAGTGGAGCTCAGACGCTGTTGCCACTCCAGTGATTCGCGGACCCAACTCAACCAATGGCGTCGCAATGCTCAGAAAATCAATACTTGAGAATTCTTTTATTATTTTTTACATTTTTTATTCTTATGCAGTTACTTCTAATAATTAAAAATAAACCGCATAAAATGCATTCTAAAGATTCTTGCTCGCGATAAGGTTAAAATGAAAGTCGAGAACGGCATTGGTATTTTTTAATCATCGACCGTTAAATTGTAATTTATTATTTTTTTTAAACAAAAATTACAATCGAAAAATAATTTATTAATTTCAAAGCTCGTAAATTAGAAATTTGTAACGAACTGGAAATTGATGGCCATAAAAGAGTAAAAATAGATGGAATCTATTTAAAATATTTTATTTTATCCTTTGCGAATAATGTATTCACGTTTTAAAATAGGCTATTGAGTAGCAGTAAAATCAGTTTAATGTGCCAACGTCCCTCTGTGCAATTAATGGTTATGAGTGGACAACTTGGCTGACACTTTTTCTCCCTTGCTTCTTTCTTTCAACACATTTTTGTTACAAGTATTGAATTTACGGCACCATAAACAGCGAGATATGTTCAATTAAAAGAATATTAGCGCTGTCGGATACACTTGCTCGCTCTATCATTCTTTTCTTCTCCAAAACACGGTATACGACCAGCAGATTGTCAATACCCATCAAACACGATCATCAATTACGACTCGAAATTAAAAGTCAATCGCCAGTTCTAATTCCAACTTTTTCCCCCAACGCAACTTCAGTTTTACGACTTCTAAGTGTTTCTAGCCAAGTAAATCGAATAAAAACCCTCGCTACGTTTTTATTTCATACTTTTTTCACTCTTCCTTTATTTTTCGACCATTTTCAATGTTCCGGATTGTCAAGTTTTAGTGCTATGTGGTAGAAACTTTTCGCTCGCATTTTATGGCCGTCTATCCACTCAAAGACGGAAGCCGAAGAAAGAAAAAAGAGTTTTAGTTTTATTTTTTTTTTCTGTTTTTCTTTTTCTCATTTTAGAACGGAAATTTCCCATTCATCGATGATTGCGCTCGGGCGAACAGTGTGTGGATGAAGATCTGCATCAATTGCCCTCTGTCCTTTGTGTCTGCAGACATGTGAGGACAAATGGCTTAATCCAGTTCTTGTCTTTTGGTGGCAGCGCAAACTTAAGCTCTTTTCTCTGTGCTTTCAATATATGTTGCTTTCAAACTGTCGGGCTATAAAATGCTGATTGCTCGCCTCTGCAAGAACGCGGGTTTTATCGGCCCACACCACATACGACGTCAAATCGACAGTACAATGCTTCTATCTGCCAACTGCCGGCCCCATTGCGATTCACCCGAAATACCCATTGGAGCTGGAAGAAAAGAGAATACGTGGCATGCATGCCATGATAAGCCTTTTTTGAAAATTCTAACTCTACGACTAGTATAAGAACATCTAATTAATTCAATAATAGTTTTATGTGAATATTGTAATGGAATTTCAAATGAATAAAGTCGCAAATAAATTTTTTACGAGCTTAATGCGAGTTCAAATGTTTTTATAATCGGTTTAAGTTCTTCCGCAGCCAAATTAAAATCATTTTGTATTTAATTCGTAACTGTATATACCCTGGAATTTTCATCTTCAGATTCCCATCAACGTCTAGAAAAGAGGTAAAAAGAGATTGCATCTCACAATGAAAACAAGATTCCATTTTCTCGACAGAATCGTGAATGTAGGAAAAGAAAATTTACAATGGAATGGGAAATCAACTCCGAAGAGCTGGCAAGGCCTCTTACAACCCCGAATCACTACAAAAATGTCAAGTTGAGTTAGTTTTAGAGGATAAAAGTAATTTTGCAGCTAAAGGTTTGCGAGTTTCCACATGGCCGTCCAGAGTCGAGAAACAAAAGCGAGCGCCGCGCCGAGCTCGTAAATTGTGTTTGTCGCCTCGTCATCAAACATTATTTCGTTTCCTCTTATAACCATATTGAGAAGGGTAAGCGAGAATGATAAGACACATGTTTGTACCTGCGAGCTGAGTTTGGGCGGCTGCAGATGTTGCAGATTGCACGCGCAGTCAAGTCGCTGTGATTTATCCAAATTGCTTCTTCTTACTACAAGTCTGTTTTTATGGTTTTACCTCACGGGAAATATTTCGCACTTTTAATAGCGCTTCTATCGCGCAATAGGCTTTGTTCTTGGTGATTAGATACTGTAACTTTACCTTGACATTTTTAATTCGAAAAATAACTCGTTTAACACTCAATCCGGTAATAAAATTAATGAAATTTTTGAAACAGAAAACAATAAAACTCGACTTAAAAATGCAAAATTTTGTCGTTTGGTTCATTTGATGACTAAAAATTCCTCTTGTTGTGAATAAAAAATTCAGTCGTCAACTTGTACTGCACACACCTTAAAATCAATATCGTGTTAGTTACAGGCAAAGTAAATAGCTTAGTTACAGCACGAATAGCGTGTCATAAAAATGTGACGCGTTTGATGCATTAATGATAATCTAACCCTGACAAAACATTACAATTTATGCGCCAACAATATTATATGTGTTGCTAAAACTTTAATTTTTATTTTATTTCATGTTATAGGCATTTAAAAAAAATTAAATTACTTTGAATCTTTTAAAACAGAGGTCTGATTGGGTTTCTCCGAAAATGATTGTCTTTTTTATTACGGGGTTAAAAGCACTCATGAATTGGAAAGAAAATCACAGACTTGGAACAAAGAAGAAGTGTTAATCCTTGCTTTAGTAATTTAGTGGAAATGGCAATTCGCATTCGTCCTGATGAGCTCGTTTCAAAGCGAAAAAGAAGACAACAGTAACTGTAATTACATGGTGTAAAATATAAGAATGCTGAAATGTATTTACTGCAATTGAAAACATAAGATGCTGCTATGATTTTCTTTTGCTTTTTACAGTTTAACATTCATTTTATATTTTTATATTTTATGTAACGTAATAAACAACATTTTTTTATATGAGAATAAAATACGTTTTTTTTCCATAATAATATCGTATGTTTTTTAACAAATTTATTAGTTCCCTACTTAATTTTACAAATACTACTTAACTCAACATTTTACTTTTTACTTTTTTTTGTTTTGTTTTAATACTAGAATTTCGAATAAAAAATAATAACTAAATCGATTATAGAAAATTACTGTGTGTGATTATTTTTGAATAAAATTTAATTTATAATTCTTTAAAAAAAAATTTTTTTTTAATTTTTAAATTTAGGTTTACTTTTTTCCTCAATAAAGCCATAAAAGCTCAAACATTGACTTCACCGCCATCTGTAAGCGACTAAAGCAACTACTGCTAAAAAATAACAAAAATTTTAGATATTAACGCTTAAAATACCAATATTAAATTAAAATTTTTTAAATTATTTTATACATATTATGCAATGTTAAAATATTTTATCAAAACGCTTGTTTTAAACGTAAACAAAGCTAAACTAATTATCATTTCAGCATGGCCGCCGCATTGAGGGCGGGATTAGTGCGAATGGAATCACGGGTAAACTGTCATTTGAAAAACTTTTTTGAGAAATAACTCGAAATTCAAAGCTAATCACATTTTATGATCGCCTACAAGATTAAAAATAATAATCAATAATTATTAAACGTAAAGGATTTTATTTTTTTAAACGCTATTGAACCTGACGTCAAGGCGAGTGTATAAATTATGTTAAAACATTTCAAATCGAACCAATCCTAAAATCCAGCAAAGAAAACGTCATGGGAATCGCACCACAAATAGAAATCAACAAAAAAATACAACAAATGTATCAAAAACTGAACTAATTTTATCAAACCAAAAATTATTGAATTTTACCACATAATCTAAGAAAAAAAGAGAGAAAAAAAAAAAAAAAAAAAAAAACCAAAACAAAACAAAATAATTTATTTTAGCTTTGTATTTTTCAGACTTTTTTGCATTCAAAATATAAATAAACAATGGAATTCGAATGTGACTTGAAATCCTATCTATGAGTATTACATCAGACCACCCAATGAGCGAAAATCTCCCATATCAGTGAGCAGCTCATTCCCGTACTTCACCCCCAGCCAATGATTGCCGTGATAGATTCACAGTGATTGGTGGTTTGTTCATGAATAAGACCACCCATAACAACACCACCCGGGTTTTCAACCATTGAGGGCAACGCAAGGGGTCAAAGTTCACTCACTCCTCCATTTCCCAGTATATCATTTGAGCCCAAGCACAAAAATAAAAGAATTGCCAAATGCAAAAGACTTACAAGTTAGCTTGAATGTAATTTTAAGTACATTAATAAACGCCCTACCTCTTTGCTTTCTTGCTTGGGAGATTTGGGAGAGCTTTTCAAACTGTCCATTCTGCTGACCAATCCTAAAAAAGAAAAAAAAATTAATGTCCGAAATTGATTTGTCGTCGTATTGTCTGAAACTTCATGATTAAAATCTTTTATGGTTCATCCACAAGAGTCAACCATGTGGAAACGGCCATTTCAAAGCCAGTTAAAGTATAAACATGGCATAAAACTTAATTTTTCCTTTCAAAATAAAAATAAATAAAAATAAAAACGGAAAGACCAATTTTTCAAAACTCTCTATATCATCAATTCGGATTCGAAAAAGATCAACACTCAAGTGAAAAAATTCTCTCTGTATACACTGTCTAGACAGACAGACAGCTAGAAAACTGAGGGTTCATACAACATCAAACAGACCGCGAAATCCACACCCCTCGTATCAGGTCATAAACAGGGCGTATATACATAGATAGGTCTATTTCTCTCAGAAAACAGAAAAAATACCATTGATTATGAAATGTGGGTGTAAAATCATCTTACCGTGTAACGCGAGATTAAGATACTGCCCTATCAGTCTAATCCAAGGCGTCAAAACAATGAATTTTGCCGATTTCAATCCCATGTTTGGTCTTTTCTCGCAATCGCAACTCAACACCATTCGCGTCGAGAACACCACCAACTTCTGGTCAGATTTGGTCTGCCCAAATGCACCATACGGCACAGTAGGGGATAAAAAGTCTCCCCTATACCCCCAAGTTTTCTGGGAAACCATCGATAGAAAACTACTCATCGACACAATGAGGATCAAAGGGACTCGGGACATCCCCTCGCACATTGGCCACGTGCTGCCCACTTGTTCGGCAATAGCCATCACCCTACTGAGAGAACAAATACGGCCAAATTACACTCGAGGAATCGTGAGAACTTTGATTTTGCGGCGTTGATCCGATAAAGTCGAAGCGGCACTGTCAAACTGAAAGGTTATGTGGCAGTTAAATAGGCTCTTTAGTGCATAATTTGCACTTGGACACCACTAAAGCGTTTATCATCATTCTTAATATTATCGTTTACAAACAAGTTTAAAAAATTGTAACAAGCGAAACCTGTTAAAGGTTTTTTTCAAGTAATAAATTGGAAGAAATAAAATTCGCCTAATGTGCCCATTACCTCTTTTCACGACTCTCACTTTGTTTGCAGAAAAATAGAAGGTAAATAATATTAAGAAAATTCTAAACCTATTTTCTTAAGGGATCTAAAGGGGAATTTCAGTTTCAAGTTGAATTTATGCGAGGTTTTAGTATTAAAAGAAAAACATTAAAAAGCTGGGTATTAATAAGAGTTAAAAATCTTTGTTTTCGTGCGAAAGTGTGATTTGCAAATATACTTTATAGGCCTGAAATTTATTAATATAATATTATTTTAAATGTGAAGGTGATTCGACTCGCTTTGAATTCCCGTTTCCGGATAAGTAAAAAAGTATTCCATTGAAAATTAGACTACAATTCAGACGTTACATAACTAATTTTTTTTTTTTTTTAAATGTTATTACCTTTTCCCAACACAATCAAAGTTAATTTGTACGTCATCAAACAATAAAATGCTGCCGATTTCACTTTTTTTTACCCTCCGTATTAAAACATAGCAGATATTAAATTTACGGTAATTTTTTCCACATTTAAGCCGGATGCTGCTATAAAAAGCCCAATGTTTTAAGTAGACTTAAAGTAAACACAATTACACAGATTCTTTAAAGATATAATTGGAATTATTATATTAGCTACGTAGCTCCACGCACAAAGTGCTTTTACGGTATTTTATTTGATTTTTATCAAAATTAGGCTTACTGCATTAATTCTATGGTTTCATTTTATAGCACTTGAAAATGAATTTCGTATTAAAATCCGTGCAACTAAATCTTATTTATGCAATTATAACTGAATCCTTTAGTGAAACTGATTTCTCAGGTATTTTATAGATACCAAAATATCATTTTACTTTTCAATTGTTTCTGTATTCACCTTACAACACGAGGCACAAGAAAAATAACAAGCATAAGGAAGCATTTACCGTATACAGATTTAAAACTAGAGACCCTTTTATTAATGGTGTAATTAAAAGTTTCATATGAGGTCGAATTTATTTATTTTATTAACACCAACCCAAGTAGTAAATGGTAATAAATAACATCTTTGCTCAATCGCAATTCAAACCACATTGCTACTGTACGGCATAAAACTTAGTCAATTAAAGTATAAAGGCCGAGAAACAAGTTTATTTAGTATAAACAGCACAAATAACAACAAAAACTGTAGAAGTGCCCCATTTATCAGGCGACAGGAACTCATTTATCATTGTCTCCCCATTGCATGCAACTCATCACCTGCTCAAAAAAGTCACCTCGCACAAAAAATTGATTAAGTCCCATTTGTGGTCAGTTAAAGCATTTATACTCTTAAAACAGCGATAAAATATTTTATTTTGTAATTAATAAGCCCTTAAAATTAGGAATAAAAATATTTATGTTATTTACACTGATTATAAATTACTACCTTACGATATTTTACTAATTAAAAAACACAAAAAATAGTTAAAATTACATTTTTTTAATATTAATAATAAATGTAACCAAAATGTACTGCTTAAATTCAAAATTAACCCAATATTGATCACTTACTTTTTTGCCGTATGTTTCGGTAGTAGAGACGAATGCAACAGACATGAAGACCAACTAGGAACTGAATTGCCGCTCTGAAAGAAAATAATAGGATGAGTTGCAGTTACAACAACCTACATAATAAAAAAAAAATCTTTTTAGATGGAATAAAGAAAGAAAATGGCACCATGGCGTCCAACCAGTGTCCACAACTCGCCGCCTGGGGCTAGAGGGAGACTAGATGTCGCGTGGAATTAATAAAAATTTCACACAACGCACACGACGGGGCAGGAAACATCAGTCACGCGACATTTTTCTGTCATTTTTATTTTTTTTATTTTTAGTTTTTTTTCTTCATCTAACCAAAATAACAAAATTTAATTTTTTAAATAAGCAATCAAGTTGCCGCCTAAAACGCAAGGGGAAAACCGAAACAGTAGCAAGATGCTTTTATTTATTTACTTTCACGATTTGAAGCACCCGCAAAGCGAGGGAAGAAATGCCATAAAGATGCGTTTCAGTCTTAGTATATTTGTGATATAAAGGGCAGCCAATTATTTATTGTTCTTGCATGGTTTGTAATCATGTACGACTGAAATAACTGGAAAACAATACTAGTATGGCAATGAGAAATAGTATGTAGGTGGTTTTTCTGGTTTTTTGACCGTGACCAGCTGCTGGCCATCAGGAGCAGAGTTCTACGGTTTACATTCACAGGCCATCTCCCACGAACAAGATACAAACGAACGAATTGTGCTACTCAAGTTAATTAAAATAATAAAAAAAAATTCAACATTTTAAAATTTTAATACCTAAATACAAGAAATAAATGTTAAAAAATTATAAATTAAGCTGTTTTCAATTGTAAATGAAGGAAAACATTTTTCTGACTAAGGAATAGCTGCTAGGCTTGGCTTTTCGAGCCGATGAGGCGAAAGTGACACCCCAGTGCGATGCTCATATCCCGCCATAAAAATAGAAATGGCCTCAACCTAACTTTACAGAAATTACAAAGAAAATTGTAACGTCACTTGAAGGCAAAAGGAAAAAAAAAAAATTCAAGTACAATAATTCATACTGCATTTGTAATCTGCAAAGCGTGAAAATTATCGCCATCTTGCGACACTGCATGAACAAATCACTCAAAAAAAAGTAATTTAAATTCTTTTTCAAGCCCGATTCTTTTCACCAGTAAAATTCAAAACAAATTCAAGGTCCTTATTGAATATATAACACTGGTCACTGGAAAAAACATGAAAACATTTTAAGGCTCTAAAAAATGCAAATAAACGTATTTTCCTTGGTATTACATAAGTAGAGCTTCACAATCGAATATTTAAATTTCAAAACAACTTTCAAATTCCGCATACAAGACAAGATTATTACGTCAAAGAGACAAAACGAGAATAAAGATGCTTTTATGTAGCTCTTTGACCTCTGTTCACTGTTTTTAGTCTGGACAGATGGCAGTTTATGGTCCAATTGGAATTCAGACAAAAATTCCTCTTCCTCATGCAGACACACGTTTCTTATTAGGGAGGATGCAAAGTTCACAACTTCATCTTACACCAAACTAAAAAAAAAATATTTTTTTTGTCTAAAAGCTAACTCCATCAATGATGTTCATGTCGAGTACCCTCCCTAGTTTTTATTGCTATAAAACACTTGATTTTTCTCATCTTTAGCCCAGTTATTACACCCTGCACACCGATATTGGTTCAATTAACTGAGTTATGAAGCCATAGCGTGATTGTGTTCAGAAACCCCGTGTTTAGACGCTGAACATAGACTAGAGTAATAAACAAGCTTCTTTGATGGCGAGCTTATACCCACAAATCATCATAGGCTTTCTTTGTCGGCAAACGACAAGTCCATAACATTGAGTTTCCTAAACAAACTTGGTCTTTTCTTCACTTAACATGCGAAAATCCAACTTTATTGTATCGATTTGAATAAATTAGCTACCGGCATCCGAAAAAATCAATATTTAAATACTCAAAATCAGCTCGACTCTGTTAATCACTTAATTGTGCCAACTTGCTACAATTTTAACGCTATAAACTCGGCAGTCCTTAATGAGAGCATTACAACGTCATAACTTGAATGAATACATACATTAAAAGCTAGTGTCTCACATCATTTTTATCTATAATAACTTAAGTCATAAAGCGTTTAAAACTTACGGAAAGTGTGTTTGTTGTCTCTGTGAATGAACACTGCTTTGTGGCCAACATAAATGTTACAAATCAACACTTGTAAACTTGTAAAGGCATCGAAAACCGGACCAGACAAAAAGTGATCTCCAAACAACAACTCAACCCCGTAATAATTTTAAGACCAATTTTTAAACAGAAATCACTCAGGGGCACACGACACGTAAAGAAACATTAATCCATCTACAATGGCCATTAAAAGCAGCTTTTGTGCTTTGTAGTGGCTGCGGTTTAACACACCCCAAACTGAAGAAGGAGGTGGGAAAAAAAACAGAAGACGAGGACCCCCTCAAAAGAATTCCAAATTGACTCATCAATTCAAAAATTGACAACAACAAAATATGGAAAATTTCGCCTACCGTTTTGGATGATGGTGAGGATCAAACCAAGCGCATCTGATAATACTTTCCGAACGCTCTAACCCTATATAAAATATTTCAGTAAAGAAACCAAGACGGCTCAGCAAAGATCCCTGTCATTGGCGCGGAATGAGGATCACGTGATAAGTTGTTTGAGCAGTCACTCTATACTCGCGTTCCTACATATATTTAGTTATTTTCCCACTCCATATTTGTTCAAATTCTTAAATATAATATGTAAAAAAAATTATTAATTTTTATAATAATTTTTTTTTAAGTTTATAATTATGATTTTATTCAATTCCACATTTTTGTTGAAATTTTGTTGAAATTTTGTTAAAATTAAATATGTAAAGACTGAAGATGAGGTGTCAAACAAAATAACAGGGCGAACCCCAAATGTAGTTTATTTTCTTATATAGTTAAAAAGTTTAGTACCCATAACTCGTTAATAAATGTTTACGGCCTCAGGTAGCAATGCAGAAATTTCAAAGAGCATTTATTCACTGTTCAATAACAAAGTGCCTGTTTGAGATAAACGCGAGCTGGAAGTGCACATGTGTTTCTTTCAGGTGTTAATTCTAAAGCCAGCACAGGTGGAAAAGTAATAAAATTACCAACAAATTTGAACACGTTGTTAGATTTGAAGCTTATCGAAAAATTTTAAAATTCCATTCAAAATATTTCTGCTCGTATTACAGTAGGAATAACTAGCGTTGTAAAAGAAAGTTTGGCTTTAAACGAAAGTTGTAAAGTTTGAAACTGTGCATACGAAATGAAGATAAAAAGTTTTACTTGTCTAAACTTTTTCATTCCCATTTATCTTTTTCCAACACATTTTATAGGCGCAGTCAAATTATCCGAGTGCAGCAGTTAAACAAATTAAGTTGCATTCGAAATGAGCATCTCAACCATTACAGAAATAGATAAGAAAACTAAACCAGAGCTCGACTCGACCCTCCCAATTCCCCAAAATGAGAAAATGTTTTTCCAAGAAAAAAACGCTAAAAAGTTTGGTAAAGACCAAACCATAGGGAAGAAGATGATGTAAAAGAACTTAAGTAGATGAGACTGAAAATCAGTCACAGTCCACGGCATAAGCAATCGAAACACTTCCCTTCCTTTCCTCCTCCTTCTTGGAATATTTTACTACCACCAAACTTAGAAAATTGCTCTGCTATATAAATGACATAACGTTCTCCCAAGACCAACGTCAAACTGCGCCTCTACGTCCAAGAGCATGCAATTACTACAAAAGCTTTTCATCTGCATTATCAATCACCATTCAACTCTACTTACCCTTATAATCCCATACATCAACAAAATGAGTGCAGATGCTCATAATTCTGCCAACACTGCACTTGCAATGTTTTCGGGGTCCCTCGTAATCCACTTTAATCGCCTCAAATCGAGGTAATGGCAGCCAAACAACTTTAAATGGATTATTATCTAA
Source organism: Geophilus truncorum (assembly GCA_034695745.1). Classification (NCBI taxonomy): domain Eukaryota; kingdom Metazoa; phylum Arthropoda; class Chilopoda; order Geophilomorpha; family Geophilidae; genus Geophilus; species Geophilus truncorum. Next base: position 10,600 of record JAQFZP010000060.1, on the reverse strand, counting down.
TTACTAAAACCAATTCCGTTCGCATTATTTATTTTACAACTTCGTGTTTTTCGGCTAGTATTATGCTAGTGTTACGTTATTTGAATCCCGTATTTTGTCTCTTCTTACAATGTTCGCTCAATAAAACTTAAACACAAAGATGATGAGGTCATTTTTTTTGTTAGAACAATGAGTACTGATTGCAATAAATGTAATCTAATATCGAAATTTATTGCATTCCTCTTATTAATTTTTTCTTATCTAATATGATAATTTTGTAACCACCTGTTGGAAAAATTTAATACGAAATTAAATATGATGCAAAGTATGGGGAAATGCACGTCAAGGCCTAGATTTCACTTTTTTGTGCTTGAAGAATAGATGATTGAGGCCGCGACATTCAATTTGGCCGTGATTGTGAGTCGTTTTTACACTTATTATATTCCACATTTTGGAATATAAAATCAAAATGAGTGATATTGTCCCTTACAATAGGCATTGGTTGGCAAGAGGCGTGCCAGACGTTACGTCCTTTCTTTGTTTGGCGAAGGAGGGCGAGGGATGAGTGTGAGGAATGATGAAAAAAAGGCCACGGTAAACAGATTCAGGCTATGGTGGCGCCATGAAGGCTCAGAATCAGACATCGAAGGACAACAACTTGTCAAATCTTTTTGCATACTAACCAAAAATCATTCTAAATATAAGATGTTCGAGTAAATAATCATTTTAAATTCAAATTACCATTCCAAGAGTTCAAAATTTCCAAAAATCGAAAGTTTTACGATTTCAAATGTCATTCTTGAAGTTGAAAACAAATATTACAATAAAAACAATAAGAAACACTGACATAAATGCTCTTAAATGTTACACATAACTTAAAAAGCGCCTACCTTTCAGAATAATGAAGCATTTTCAAACCCAGCCATGCATCACATATTTATCCTTGTTTGCCGCCATAAAACGCGAACCTTTCCCTTATTTTGCACAATGGTTTAAAGTTGTTTGAGAAAACCTCAACACTCGAAGATTTCAACAAATTGCATAACCCAGCTGCAGCAACAATTCCTGCACTTCTTAAGTTTGTTACTTAAGTCGTGGAAGAAGAAAATTCTCCCGTGAGTAAAACTTTAGACTGTGTAAAATGCCACACATCTTCCCCGAGGACCCTGTGTCTCACACCTGTCCGCTTCCAATAAACAAAACTATCCCAAAATTTTTATTACTTTATGGTAAGGCTCTAGCGATGCATTATTTTTATGGCCAGCAATACGGGAGACGGGGCGGTAAAATTTTTACTGAGAGCAGTAATGAGCACTTGCATGTTCTCTTACAATAGATTTTTGTCTTCCAGGGATTAACCTTTTTAATCAGTCGATTAAATTAACTCTAGTAATCCCACGTAATCCCGCGTTTATCATGCAATGCCCCAAATTAAACATTTTTTTCCCTGACTGACATTGGCCTACTTTGTTCCCTCAGTTCTTTTAATTCTCCGAAATCCTTCAATCAAAAGACTCAAGCTGTAAATTTTTTTTCCTTTTATTTTGTTTGCACCTTTCAATTTGTGTGTGTGGGCTTAACATCGAGGGATTTTCTTTGCTGCTAAGCCGAAATTCGGCTTGCACTGTCTTGTATGGTCGAATGGTTGCTCGATGCAATTAGCACTGCTCTCTGCGGGTTCGTATGAAGTGCCTGTATGACTGGAGGGAGAACAGGAAAGTGCAACTCTCTTTTTCGAAGCCGCTCAGGTGAGACAAAACATGATGAGAACTCATCATCACTGTGTGGGAACCTGAGACCAAAAATTCCAATCATTATGTATTTGGTTACACAACCATAAAATACCGGATTATTATAAACTTGTAATTGCAGTGTTGAAATTTTGGAAAATCGCGTATTTTTAGTTTGCCAAAAATGCCTCACTAAATGACCCCACTGAAAGAAACGACTTTACTAGGATACATGAACAAGATACCAGACTTCTAAGAAATTTAAACTGCACCCATCACGCATTCCCAAATGCAGGGGAGAGTTAAAATCAGCACAACACCTGCTGGACTACCAATTTACTGATACGACTGACAGTTTTACATCCCACGAGTAAAAGAGAAATATTCTGCACTTACTAAACTATATTTTAGATGCAACTAAACGACTTCGGGTCGATTTAAATATCTGCAAAGCGTAAAACAATCGATGGCAATGCAATTCTACGCAGATCACGTGCGCCGTTCTCGGCACCCATTTCAGCTGCAAGAGCTTGTCGTAAAAAATAACGTTTTCCATCAGAGCCGTGACAATTACTTTGCCTATGGCAAGAACAAAAAAAAACAAAAAAACATTGCCTTAATTAAAAAGTGTATACGCAGGTTGTTGCCTTTTTTAATTAAATAAAAGTAAAAAGCAATTTGAATATAATTAACCACAAATGAGTGGAATTTCATTACACGTGCCATTCGTTTTATAATTTTAAAAATTCATAGAACTCTTTTTATGTTTCAGCTCAAAGGTCTCGAGTTTAACAACTAGCGCGTTCTGGTTTATATCTCCGTGAACTTGCGTTTAAACTTATGTGAGTAATGGCATTTTGTAATGGTCGTACAGTTAAGTCTATAGGCAATAATTATAGTTACAAAGTAACAAGTGGTATTAATTTAAAAAATAAAATAAAAAATAACATAAACAAACACCCAACAGTCATTTGAAACTGTGCAGCTTTCAGACCCACCGACTTTTTATTTACATTTATCCTGTGCAGTTTTCTTATTTTGTATCGACTCTCCAACATTTCACTAAAGAGTTAGTCACATAAAATGGCAGGGCTGAATTTTTTAACTACAGCAATAAATTTTTTAAATGTCCAGATAAAGCTGCATTTCACGAAAACGAGAACCGATGGAGAGGGAGGATTTAGCGACTGCACTTTGCGATCGAGTTTTAATGTAAAATCGCAAGTTTTTCTCGCGAAAAGCAGACTTGAAATGCATACATGGCAATACGAGTCATTTCGCGGACCAACCAGCCTTAAATGTCGCTCGTAAATATGAAAAGAAGATTTACTTGTTTATCTTTGAGCCCAAGGCCCGCTCTATTGCAAATTTTGTCCGTATGCACGTCTGGGCTGCAAAATAGACAACCCATTGAGATAGACTATACTTCATCAGCATAAATTATCTCGAGTAATAAAGAAAATTCCCCTGTGCTGAGAATAACGTAATTAAAAAGAAATATTTAGTGTAAAGAGCGTCCGTTCTATAAAAAAAATCCTTTTGAAGAACCTTAATAATTAAATTTAAAATTTTGTTTAAATCTTATTTTTGTTTGTGTTAATTTCCAATTTGCATCTAATGAGTAGTCATTTACAGTTTATTGTAAAAAATAAAGCAGTCGGAGCCTAGAGATGTGCAAATGCGACTTCACGTTCGTTTGTTTACATCTCACGTTTTTACATCGTCATAAGGATCCTTATCAGGAGTAATGATGATGTTACACTATTAAACCGCACTCATATATTCACACAGCAGCAGAATCACGCTTCTCATTAAGATTAATTTATGAACTCGACGCTGGAAACCACCAGCCGCCCGCACTAACTGAGAACACCCGAGCATGTTTTCCTGCTCAGCAACTGCAGCAAGAAGCGGCCATTGCCTCTTGGCTCTTGCAGCCAATCCAAATGCAAAAATAAACCACGTGCATCGCTTGCACCAATAACAACTAGAATGAGTAAAGTTAAAAACAAAATTTTTTGTTCGATTTTTCTTAAACTCCTTTACTTAAAAAAATTGAAATTTATAATAGAATTATTTTTTTCAATTTTGAATATTTTATGTTTAAATTTTTTATTTATTTAAAAAGATGTAAAATGCAACCGAAGAAAATATAAATTTTTATACGATCGTAAAATTAATCCCTCTTCAGAAAACTCTTGAATTCATTAGAAAATGTTGATCTCCTCCTCCATAACAGTGAATTTCATGAAAGTGTAATTTCTTTTTCTTCATGGCTCATAACCCTTACAAAATAGCGAAGGAAAGAACCTTAACATCGGCGCCAAACCTTCGTTGGTCGTTTCCACGGCGCTGGCTGACCAGAAGAGAAAGAAATTAGGAAAGGGGTCTTTCGGGAGGTCGTTTCGGGGGAATCTTAACTGCAATCGGATGTGGAGCGGGAGGAAAAGTTCATGGAAAAGTCTGCAATGCAGTGATATAAATCAACAAGCTTATATCACGCTCCCTCTTACACATCGAAAACACTAAAACTACGTGACACTAAGCAAAGTCCGAGTAGAAGGCAAAACATATAAAAAATATTTTCCTTCCCTCAGTAAAAAGCCCCAGAAAACTCGAGGATCATTAGCCAAGAATATCAACCAACCAGAGTCTTTGAACTTGTGAAATAAATTACAAACTGAGGGCAACCGGATTCCATCTGACGTTTGGCTTGGCTTATCCTGCTAAATGTTAATGCGAAGATGATTTACACCTAGGCACAGACTCGTCTTTAATTGGGTTCGGCGTGGAAACTTTAAAACCATCCATCTTTGAGGCCCAGCAACATAAAACGCAGTGTACGCTTGTTCAGCACATCTAATTACAGAAATTTGTCTGTGCCCACACTCGTCACACCAATGCCCATGCAGACACAACTGCCAACCTTTTGATTTAACTGCAAGCGGAAAAAGAAAAAAATTGCAGCATCCCGAGCAAAAAAGAATGAGGAGAAAGGCTTCAGACACACCCATAAAAGCGCAGATTGACTTTGATGTCGATTCGTGGAAGGCGACAAGGGCTCAAGAAAAGTGAATAAAGGCCACTCTCAAATTGTTAATTGCAATTTGCTAAAAAATGCAACTCATTTAACCTTTGCGATTTTAGTGCGTAACCTTGTCCACTTCAACTGCAAAGGCTAATTTAATAGTAGTTAAATTTGCACTTCTAACTACTTTAAAACTAAATTAATTAATTATGCTCTTAAAGCGTAAGTTTTCTTGTAACGTGAGGAAAAACAGAGATAAATGTAAACATTATAAAGTTTTTTTGTCAATCCCAAATAAAAAAATTTAAAATTATAGATTACTATACGAGTCTAACTTTACACTAAACCACAAAATATACAACAAAAAATACGTACTTTAACATGATATCTTTTCCAGGTAGCAAAAATTTCATAATTTGCCTTAATTGTAGAAGATTATAAACATTTGAATTTACAAGATTTGTAACTTGGTAAGCCACCACATTATAAACTTTCAGATTTACGGAATTAAAGAAACGGCTACAAATATCCACAATTTTGTTCGCCGAGCAATGAATCAATGCACTTACCCTGTTACATGTTTTCAAATTTTGTAACGATAAAATCATGTTTGAAGTGTTACCACAGTCGAGACTGAATCAGGCAGAATGGTGTGGTCAATAGCAATCGGAAGACTAAACGTGCGCTTTAATTCAGAACCGAGTTAACCCTCGACTAATCGGTATATCACATTTCATCTGACTACGTAAAGGTGATTTTTATCTGAACTGGGAACTCGCCTTTTGTGTCGAAACACCCTCCCATTGAACTGTTTGTGCTTTTAAGTTCACCCCGATCTCTATCAACGATCACCAACTGCGACCATAGACATCCAAGAGAGATTCGACAACGCAGAATTGGTCAATTCTCCGAATTATCGTGACTTACCCCGATTTGTACAGACTTCGCTTCACAGTGATTGAACTCAGCAATTTGATGACCGGCGGTCTTCATTTTTATTACGGTATTTCTCTGGATGATTTTTCTGAAAATAAACGAATTAAATTTACACACAATTTTTCAAGTTCATTAAATTTTATTCTTTGATTTTTTTTTTTTTTAATTTTTTTGCTCGTGTTTGTTCATTTTATTGATTCGATGGAAAGAGAAATTGAGGAGCAGTTATGGGTTGCGTGTTAAGACTTCTGAACTCGCAAAAGGGTGGGTTTCCCACTCCCAAGAGACCAATGAGAAAGTTGCATTCATGACCAAAGTTAGAAACAGCTAATCTTATTGGGTTTTGAACACTTGCAACTAGAACTAGCAATTGGGAAGAAAAATATAATAAAAATAGATTTAATCTTTGTGAAAATACTGAGAAAGTTTGTTGTGCTAATGTTTTACGATTAGTTTAATGATCATTGACTCAATTGGTATCTATTACAATTAGCCAAATTCAAAGTTGCTCATTAGAATTAATCATTAAATTCACGTGAATTAAAGTGTCTCGCTTAAACAGATTAAAGAGGACAAAAGAAAAGGTTACAACATTATAATTACAATTAAAACTGAGCACATAAGGGAATTGAATGAGGTCTACAAAAAAAATGTTAAATTGCCTTCTGTTGAAAGACCTCCAAGAAATAATGGCTGTAGGATTTGATATATGACTAGGAGAATGATAAACATCAAGTGAAATTTATTCACTTGCTATAAATTATATTTATGGAAAGAAAATGCCACAAGAGTAAATGAGATAATAATGAAAACTAAAATTAAACTTCTCGTTCCAAAATGTTATTTTTGAACGCAACATCCAAATTTTTGGTACCGTACCTAATAAAATCTTATTTTTCGATTTCCATTTTAACTGAGATTAATTACAAACACTAGAAACTTGATTAGGTATTACAATATGGTAAATAAACATAAACATAGTTTTGCAGTTTATAGTATTTTGAAACCAAACATTTATATAATTTGTGTATTATTTTAATTTAGAAGAAAAAACCCTTAAAAGTATTTTAATTTTGCTTTAAAATCGTTAAAAGAACTTTTCTCCAGATATATTTTTTTTTGCAAAAATAAGGATCTTTTTAAATGTTCTTTTATATGGAAAATATTTAAATTAAAATTCAAGTCATCAGTGTCGTCGGACTCCCGTTTTGCTTTTATTACTCTATAAAATGCTGGTGCCAAATGATAGAAGGCGCTGTTTTGCACCTTTATCTCACCTTGTTTTAAGCCATTCCGCATGTTTTTAGAGGCGTCTGCCAATAGACTACATTGCTGTAAGATGCTCTCTCGCTTACGCGGTTATTTCCTTTTTCTCTTTCAACTGCGTTCGCTTCAATTTTCGACGATAAAACGTAAAAGCACGAATAGCTTTTCTCAGAAAAGACTTTAATTTTTTTTTTCTTTTTGGGCCGCCCTCGGGATTGTTTAGCATCATACTTGAAGAATTGCTTGCTTCCATTATATTTCTTCATTGCTGTCAATTAATGTATTTCTGCAAGAATAAAAGAAAATTGAAGTTTTTATATTTCTTAGGGCCGATTGCATCAACGAAAACTTAACTGGAGTTTAACTAATGTAAAAGTGTTATTAAACTCAGTTAAATTTTTTAACATTAATGATATAAACTTCATTAAAGTTACCCATTGATTCAGGATAGAATGTTGAACAATAGAAATTACTCTTCACAAGTCAATGTAAAAGACATGAAAAAATTCAGCAGTGTCAGAAGCTCTTCGATTGCCACGTGGACCGTGGTCATCGGGCTTAAATCTTAATGATCTATTCTAGATGTAGCAGAAACCTGCTAAAAATAATTAAGCACGGTTAAGCTGATTAAAATATGTTAATACAACAATACGTGTTAAATTTAACTTAAATCTATGCTAAAATTTACATAGGAATTCGTTGCGTTACCACAGTTAGGGCCAGTTGCGTTAACTAAAGTTAAAATTAACTGAGGTTTAACCAATATTAAAAATAATACTAAACTCAGTTTAAATTTGAACTGTTGTTGGTGCAATCGGACTCTTACAGGAATATTTACTTTTTTCAGTCAACACCAAAATTGTTTCAAAATGTAATGCATTGACAGGTGCTGTTATCTAGTGAAATGATGTAGAATTATTTTAGAAGCCATGCGAACCGAGGAACTAGCTGAGTTTGCTTGATTTTACTCGCTCTGCACTGTGCTGCCATCTGTTCTCTCAAACTTGAACTTATAAATTTATATTCTATCGATAGATGGCTCTAAGTGTACACCTAACCTAACCCGGTGTAAAATACACGCTGGTCTACTGTCCTTGAGCCTCGCTTTGATCTGACGTATCTCTTTTTCACACTAAAATTTTCTGCACACTAAAAGTGTGTAAACATTGTTTTTTTTTTTTTTTTTTTTTTTTTTTTTTGGGGGGGGGGGGGGGGGCAATTTTGTCGCTAAAAAAATGTTATTAATAAGAAGACTTTATAAAAAAATTGAAATTGTGCAATGAATAAATAAATAAACATGAAGTAAAAGCAAACAAATAAAAAATAAAAAACTAAAGCTAAATTGCAAATAAACATTTACATTTGATTCATATAAAATTAATATAATTCTAGATTATTACCATAGCAGTTACTAGTAATGTGAAAAATTATATTAAAAACTTTTAAAAAATTGAAAAATACAAAAATTTTGTTAATTTAGTAATAGAATAAATTAATTTGCAGTATTAGTTTTTAGAATTAAAGCAAAGAATAAATGACTCAAAGGATCAAGCTTATAATCACAAAACAATGTCCACTTACCACTGGTAATGTAATAGGACCACAATTGATTTTTGACATCGTTAAAGAACAAAAATTATTTGGTCAACGAGATAAAATAGTTTTGGGCTTTGGCGAACAATTATCATTAACGCAAAGACATCGAAAAAGAGTCATTCGAGGATAAGGCTTTTGATTTGCAGTTAACGTCCAATAGAAATAGTAAATGAAGCAGTAGCGAAGATTCACCTTTACGCATATCACGACTTTGTATGTGTAATGTTTGTATTTTACGTTTTTCGCAATTGAATATTCAATTTCAAAATATAGAGGTTACGTACGATCAACATATGCTGCACGAAACAAAATTTATTTATTAGAAATTTACTTCAGATTCTTTTGCTTTGTGTTCACATTTTTTGTTTTTTATTTTATTACGTTAACTACTCCCCATATTTACTACACACATAGTGTACAGAGAAAGGTACAATATTTACCGGTAAAACATATTTTTGTTAGATGTAAGTATTATTAATTTTTTTCAGATTGCCTGTGGCAGATTGCAGAAGGCGGTGGCAAATAATCGATATTTTTGTAGATTTTGCTAGTAGGTAAATCTTTCGCACATTTGTGTACACCGATTTTTTTATTGTACTGATTTTTTCTGATTTTATGTTTCAAAGAGAGATACAGTATTTATAACCTATTTTTTGTAAATAATATTAATTTTAATTTTTTTCAGATTGGCACCTGTGGCGATGTAGCGAACTTACAGCTGCACATGCGACAATTTCATTTAGTGGAGCAAAATTGGGATCATTTATATATTATAGAAGATTTAGAGAGACAATTCAAGTCCGATAATAACGTTTATTTATTGCATGAAGTTCTGTTACCTTTGCTATCCAGAGGTAAAACTGGCAAGTGAAGTTGCAGAGAGGTTTCATATTCACTTGCATCATCCCTTTGTAAGTTTAAAGTTTGATTTTTAAGTTTTTGAAACTGTATTTCAATTCCAAATTTAATCTAGAGCGAAGCAGATAAATTTATGATTTTTTAGTGAGTGAAAAGATGTAATTGAAAACCAATGAAAAGTTAGATGAAAAACAGAATTGCATTACATCAACCATGAAGCCTTTTCGAAATCCTGGAATTCTGCCCACCATTGGTCAAAATTCCACGATATTTGAGATACAGAAAATAGCTAACCCCAAGCTTGATATTACAATGAGTAAAGAATAGAGAAACTAAAGAATGGGGCAGATAAAAATCTTATGCCAAATGGTACAGCAATGGACTTGTTTATTACAAGCAGAATGGTAATTGCATGAAGCATGAAGAATACGCTAAAGGTAGATTAATAAATACACAGATTCGACACAGAAGCTAGTGTAAAGTTAGTTAAAACACAGAATGAAAAGATGTAAAAAGATTTACTACCTTTTCTACTCAATTAGAAAATTAGAAAAGTTATTTTAACGTTAATTGAAAAACAAAGTGGAAATGAGTGAAACGATGTAATTGAAAGTGAACTTTGTGTAGACATAAGAACCAATGAAAATTTAGTTGAAAGACAGAATAAAAACTTAGAAAAGATAAAAAGATATACTAAAAAGCTGACTGTAAAGCAATCATAAAAGTGAATGGAGTCTGTTTGGACCATGGACCAGTTGCAAACTTTTGGCAACATATGCGGATCCATCATAACGTAATAAGAAACAGGCCATTACTTCGCTATCGATTTGAAAGAACTATAGAGGTATGTAAACGGAACAACTTGTTATCCCTTTTCTGAATGAATTGGTGCAACTCATAAAAATGTAAATGTTTATTTTAGAATATTATCCACATCAGATACTGTTACCTCTGCCATCCAGACGATGGATTTAGTTGAAAGACAGAATAGAAACTTAAGTTCCTTAAGTTAGGGTTAATGTTAATGCAGTGAAAAAGAAGAAGCCAAAGAGAGAGAGAATAGTGAAAAAGAAGAAGCCAAAGAGAGAGAGAATAGTGAAAAAGAAGAAGCCAAAGAGAGAGAGAGAATAGTGAAAAAAAAAGCCAAAGAGAGAGAGAATAGTGAAAAAAAAGAAGCCAAAGAGAGAGAGAGAATAGTGAAAAAAAA